>CANTUT010000078.1:0-7500 GCA_947687605.1 Reutealis trisperma | reverse complement strand
GTAATCCTACCAAAATTCGAGATAATTTAATAAAGGTAGGAACCATATGTCATAAGCATTATTCTAATTGAAATTAAATAGTGAAGACTCCAAGATGTATGAGTTTTCAAAGATATTAAATTTATATTGTATGAGTTTGTCTAACTTCTAAAGAGTATGAAATTTCAAAATGTGAATATATACAGTAAAGTTTGAAATCTCTAGAATCTTATGAATTTAAGTAGTTATTTATATACCACTAATGTTGAAAACTGCTTAAACATGTTCTACCTTTTTCACATCCCATTTCGAAGACATGACGGTCCTAGAATATAGGGAGGAATCTTATGAATTTAAATAGTTATTTATATACCACTAATGTTGAAAACTGCTTAAACATGTTCTACCTTTCTCACATCCCATTTCGAAGACATGACGGTCCTAGAATATAGGGAGACATAAGGTAATCCACGCCCATAGAACCCACTCATACTTATATAAATACTACTTAGGATCATACCGAACCTTATACATTAGATTAATAAAACCTTTTTATGAAGGAAAGATCTTAAGTTACAGAAGCTAAAAATATACTTTAATACAAATCCATAGGAAAATAATAATAAGACTCCAAATAAAGTCACTAACATAATATTCTAAAATAAAGTTCCCATTATAACTCCTGGAGCGTCTAAGGACTCAACATAGTATGGTATTATTATAACTTTGGCAAGGGAATTTCCCAAGTGGAGTAGGTAGCTTGACCGATCACCTTGCCTCCTCATAATTCTCACCTGGAACCACACAAGGAAGAAGGGGTAAGATTGATCTCAATGAATAAATAATAGGGTTTATACAATAACACATATCCCTTAGAAAGGGTCATAACTCATAACTTATAGTTCATGATTCATAGTTTGCAATTTAGAAAGTTTTGCAGAAATCACACTTATAACACAAAACACATAGAGTAAAACTGCTATCATAATCACTCGAACACATAGAGTGAAGGATATTGCCATAATCACTCGAATACATGGAATGAAGGCTATTGCCATAATTACTTGAACATAACCTATGATTACTTGTATCGGTACGAAAATCATATAGCTAATGATTACACGCATCGATATGAGGATTTCTGCATAAAGGATTAAAGGTACCATAGCTAGAGCTAATGGTAATCACATATAAAAATAACGTTTAAGGCAACAAAACTTGTATCACAATAGCAATAGTAGTTTAACCTTTTGAACAAAAGATTCAAGAATAGTGTAGTTCTAGAAAGAATATAAGTTAAGGCAATAATCACAGAGGAATCATCATTGGATAAACAAAAATGGTTTTTAGACCAATTGTCCTTTGGCAACCCAAGCTTAACAAAGAAATCATTTAATCATATTTTAGGATAGGAAGAACTGGGGTTTCAAAGATCTCAAAGGCTCACATAACATGATATCACATATTTGTAACATAACATAATGTTTACTTACACTTATAGCATGAATACAGTGTTTACTCACCTTGTGGTTCCTTTACCCCTAGTACACATAGCCCTTTTGAACCTCTAAAGCTCCTCAAGCTTTAACATAATATTTAATTCAATGCTTATTATTTATTTACTCATGATGCTATCCTATCCCATAAAATATAACATTCACATACATTTAGAGTTGCACATAAAAGTGTACTCATCACTTGCACATCACATGTTGACTTTAAAAGTCTTAAAAACTTAGCCTTTATGGGCCCATATGAAAACACATTATAATTCATGTCAATACCTTTCTAAGGTCAACATAATATCATTATCTTAATATCAATTCACTTTAACAATCATCTTAGTACACTTAACACTTCCATATATATCAACTTAATAAATAACCTTTCAAGTGTTAAGCTTATCTCTTATGACCAATTCCTTCAATCAATCTCTTCATAAATTCAAGATCATTAATTCATTATTAACTCATCTTCCATATTATCCAATGACATTCATATATTAATCACAACATAAGATTAAGATACCTTAAGTATACTAAATTGCATCTAAGATTGTCTATAGTCATTCTTTCAACCAATATGCAATTTAACCATTTATCATTCATTCATACATGTCAATAATCATTAAAATACACTACATAAAAATTATAGACATTGGGATAAAAATCCCAACAATGGCCGAATACTCCATTAAAGAGAAAATATGAATTTTCTTACTTTTTGCACTTTTTGTCTATTACAGTAATATGTAGAAACAGGGTTTGAACCAAAATTTTTTATGTAATAAAAAAAAATCATTTTAGAATATAAACATGTAGGAATCAGCACATATATAAATCCATATGCATGAAAATTTTCCAACTTTAGGGTTAGGGTGAAAACCATAAACCTTTCTTGTTTCTGGTACTTTCCGATCATTACAGTAATATATAAACAAGTGTTTTAAACTATTATTTTTCATTAAATCACAATAAATATCAGTTATTAACATCAATATGTATAAATCAGCAGCCATTGACATGTCTTATGCATGAAAATTCCAAGTTTAGGATTTTAGAGTGAAAATCATGAGTTTTCTTGCTTTCCACACTTTCCATTCATTATAGTAGTATGTGAACACATGATTTAAATCATTATTTTTCATCCAAACAAAACAAATATCAGTTTAGAATTCTATCATACACAAATCGGCAGCCACATACATAATATAATCATAGAATTTTCCAACTTTCAAGTTCTAAGATGAAAACCTTGAATTTCCTCGTTTTTTTGAAACTTTTTGGCTATTACAATAATATGCAAAAATATGATCTAATCCAATATTTTTTATCTAAACACATCAAAAATCCATTTATAATGCATTGCTATACAAATCTCCCCCCTTGTAATGTTTATGCATGAAAATTTTCAATTTTGAGTTGTAGGATTCACCTTTGGAGAAATCGCATTGAGAAGTTGGTGTTTTCGGTAGAAAAATTAATTTCTCTCTCAAGAAATCACCTAGGCTGAATTTAGTAAATAAAAATCAGTAAAAATTTAGTTCAAAATAATTTTCCCATGATTAGTTACATAAAAATCAAATAGCAAATTGAAAGAAAAGGAAAAACTTACAAAACAGTCACAAAATCGCAAAGTTTAAAAGTATTTTGTGAATTTTGGTAGAGAGAATAATTTTGAGAGAATTTTTCTGCCAAAATAATGAAATAACATAATGGTGGCTGCTGGAGTGAAGGGCTAGCCGAAATTCCCTTTAAATATTTAGGGTTTTGGACAATTTACAAGTTTACTCTTAATGAGCTAGGTTAGGAGTATTTTGGTGTAGTGAGCTTTTGGATATTTGGGATTTTTATTTAATTTTGGGGCTGATTATAGGTAATTAAAATAAAATATTTTTCTTATTATTTCCATTAAAATTTCCACCCAAAATATTTATTTAAAAATATTTTAAAAATACTCATAAAATTATTTAATGCTTAAAAATTGCCTTTTTGCATGAAAATTCATTTTATGTAAAATAAATTATTTATGCTAAGGCACATCATATAATTCATCTATTTCACAATAATAACTCATATTATGCATATTAGAATTAATCTAACATGCCACATACTTATCAATCACATAGCACATAAATTCCCATAAAAGCACATACTTAGCCTTAATAGTTCTAAGTTAAAGCAATTGGTCAAGAAAACTTCTAGGGTGGTGCGGGTAGTTACAACCTTTATCAAAGATTATTACATTTTAATGAAGATAAGAATTATAGGTTACTATTCAAATTTGAATATAAATTTATATACTATAGTCTATTTACTGCCAAAAGTATTAGTACCTCTCATGCCAGTTGTTATAAGTATTAGTCTGTATCCTATCATGCTAGAATCCAAATATTGTACATGCCTCAAAATCCTTAAAGACTAATGAAGTAAAGTATCTTTGAGTATATCTCATATGATCCATTAAAATAACCAAAGTGCTATGATTCAAAAGATTTCGTAATGTACAGTTAGTTGAAATGGATATTTATTCATATAATTTCCTCAAATATTGAGAATAGCATAAAGTAAATAAATTAATATAAGTATTTAAATTTCATGAATTATAAATAAATGAACAGTTAATTATTTTGTAATTTTCCAAAGATTGATTGTATTTCTTTGCTCACTGAGCTTTCCCTAAAACTCAATCACTAAGCTTTCCCCAAAACTCACTCCCTCCACTTACTAGTTCTTACAGGTGAAGATTAATTGTACTCAAGAGTCTAGTGGATATTGGCAAGTTGATTCCTCAAGAAATCATTTTCTTCATTGAGGATTACCAAGCTAAAGTAATAATTTGACTTTTCATAATTATTTGTATTTGTTAATATGTTTAGAACTCTTTAGATGCTCCATGTGTGTAAGATAGTATAATTGTCATTGATGTGATCAAAAGTATTTGATAAGTAATATTTTAATGTGTAAATTGAATGGTAAGTTGAGACTGCCTATGAGAATGAGAGTGAGAATGAATGATGAGAATAGTATTTAGAAAGCGTGATTGGTATGCAAGTTGTGATCTTGGGCAATGTAGTTATTACTGATATCATATTAAGTTCTACAATATGTATGGGTTCTCTGGGTTATTAGTGCCCTTATAGTTACCCATGCCCTAAAACCATCACATCTCGTGATAAAAATTGAGATTGACCAAGTTTTAAAATAACTTAGGTCAACAAATTCTTTTTTTTTTTTACGAAACCTAATGTAACTCAATTGAATGACCATCCATATAAATATGTCTTCTTTAAAAAAGCCTTCGATCTACTCATGAGAATTCCATTGTTCACCAAAATGATTAAGCTAACTAAAATTCTTGATAATTGCATTGTGATATCATATTATTTCACTATTATATCATTATTTCACTATTATATCATATTTTGATATACTCGCTTAAATGATCATGATAGCCTCTTTCAAAGTAAAAATCCCCATCTAACATAGGGTTACACATTAGTCATATACACATGGTAAGCTTGTGGGTAAGGCAAGCATAGCCAACCTTAGTTAGGAGGGGTGGTCCTAGCCATAGGACATGATTAGTCTTATGTTAATGATACTATGTGAGTGAGCAAAGTATTAGCCACCACTCTATTATTTACTATTTACTTATGAGAAGCACACCATTTCTAAATTTATGATTTTTGCTAAAAAGGTACCACTGTAACCAATAAAATAAATTCAAACTCCACCTTATATTGATATTGTAAATGGCTTCATTTCCCATTTACCCATTCTTATATTATTTATATAATAAAATATGTATTTATTGAGCTTATCTCACATCTCCTTAATGTCTCATTTTTAGGTGATTAGAAGATTCAAAAAGACATTCTAAAGTACTTTTCTTCATTTGAGACTTATTGAGTTAAGGTGTAAAGGATGACCATCAAGCAATGTGTAATACCCAAGGTTTTTCTTAACCTATTAGAGTTAGCAATGGAGACATCATAATGTTTATGTACTATGCCATCAAGGCCTTCTTAACACATTAAGAACCCTAAGAATATCATAAGAAGTGAATTTAATGAATAATGTGACAATGAGTAAAGAAGGTAATCAATTTTGATAAGCACTTTTATGATAAAATGAAAGTAAATTGAGTTTAACTTAATGTGACTATGTTAATAATTTATTTAAATGTGAATCTAAAGTGCTAGTGATGGGTATTAACATCTCCTAAGTCATTGGGAGATGATAATGATGACATGAGGAGTTTACGTCAATCAATGTTATGATGGTACAATAGAAGTCAAACTTAGTTTGACCCAATGACCCTACATGATGTACATACTTGAACAATGCTATTGAAAGGCTAGTAAATGTGCATTATAATGTGTATAGAATTTATCTAATAATGTCTAGAGTATGTAGTGATATTAGAATATAGAAATATATGTACTAAAGCTGTCATACCCCAACTTCAGAGATATGATAGTCCTATAGCATGGGGAGACATAAGGTCACCCACGCTTATATAACCCACTCATTCTCTTATAAACATTGCCTAGGATCTTACCAAAATCTCATTTATTAACTTAATTATCCACTATAAAAATCTAGCGATTTACTGACAAAAATTAGCGATGAAAAGAATTCTGTAACTAAATGCTGACCAAATACTGACAGAATACTAACAGAATACTTTCCAGCAACATTCATTTCTTTACTGACTATTCACTAATGAAAAAGCAAGATTAATGATGAAATACGGATGGAATATACTGACAGATAGCGACCAAATTTTACTGATAGTTTAGTGACTAATTACAGCTAAAAAGGATATGCAGGAATATTTTGGCGGCAATTAAGACATTTATTGACAGAATTATTTATTGCAGTAGGCATTCCGTTAGTAATCCATCAGTATATTTGACTAGATATTGACAGAATACTAACCGTATTGAAAAATAGGGGCAGAAGGTTTTGGCAGGAATCAAAATAATTACTTACAGATTACTGATAGAATGCCACATGGCAAAAGGCTTTTCATTAGTAATCCATCAGTAAATTCTAAATAATGCTGAAGGAAAAATGATGGAAGTGAAAATAGACTTGCATTTTACCGCCTTTAGCCTTTTACTGGCAGATTTTTTAATTCACGTGGTACGGTCTATTGGTAATCCGTCAGTAATCATGAAATATAAGCTATTGACCTTCTTTTTTCTCTCTTCCCTTTCTTCTTCTTCTTCTTCTTCTTCTTCCCTGCCGCCGTTGCTCTTTGCCGCCCATTCGTATACCGGCTAGCATTCATCCCACACTAAAGATTTTGTTTTTCCACTGGTATTTACATGATTACCTTATTATTGATTAGATTTTAATTGAATTTTTGTTTAGATTTTTTAGATTGATTTGGGATTTGATATATTGATTTGGGATATATATATATATATATATATATATATATATATATATATATATATATATATATATATATATATATATATATATGTATGTGTATATATATATATGTATGTGTATATATATATATGTATGTGTATATATATATATATATATATATATATATATATATATATACACATACATATATATATATACACTATACATATATATATATACACATACATATATATATATATATATATATATATATATATATATATATATACACATAAATACATATATATATATATATATATATATATATATATATATATATATATATATATATATATATATATATATATACATATATATATATATATATACACATACATATATATATATACACATACATACATATATATATATATATATATATATATATATATATATATATATATATATATATATATATATATATATATATATATATATATATATATATATATATATGTATGTATGTATATATATATACATACATATATATATATATATATATATATATATATATATACATATGTAATATATATTTATATGTATATGTATATATATATACATAATACATACATACATA
>CANTUT010000077.1:972500-1172500 GCA_947687605.1 Reutealis trisperma | reverse complement strand
CTGCAATCCCCAAAATGCACCCCAACCTGATTTTTCAGCTCTTTTTAGCCCTACTCCTCATGGTCTTTTCACATTTTCACTGCCTAAACTATCCTCATCCACTTTTTCTTTAAATATCTCCTTCATTTTTTATTCCAACACACCCCTTGAATTTGAGTTGATTACTATCCTCAAATTTCTCTCTTCTTCTCCCTCTAACCACTCTCTATTTAATTAATTAATCTTTTTAATTAATTAATTATCTCATCCTAATCAAGTTAATTAATCTTTTTAATTAACTAAAATTATTTTTTTTAATTAATCACTCAATTAATTAATTAATTAATCTTTTTAATTAATTAATTAATTAATCACTCTTTTTTCAAAAATAATTCCTTTTTAGAAAATCAAATTAATAATTTTTCTCAATCCACTTTTCATCCAAATTAATTAATTAATCTTTTTAATTAATTAATCCATCCATCCTTTTCATCATATTAATTAATTAATCATTTTAATTAATTAATTAATCTTCCAATCCATCCAATCATCCGATCCCGATAAAACAGAATTTCGGTCTGTTAAAATCCTCCGCCCACCAAATGTCAAGGTATCAGTCATTTTCCTCACTCTCAACACACCCAAACCAAAATCAATGTGATCAACTTTTAAACCCCTCCATTTAACTGTGAAATGAACTACGTGGATTTTGATCCCCATTCAATGGGGTACGTAAATACGTTAAGAATTTAAATCCAAATCTCTATCAATCTCTTCTTCCATTTTTAATTTGTAGATATTCTATTTTAATTTTCTCCTTACACTCATATCATATTCATCCATCTTATCATCTTATAATATTTATTATTCATGAAATCAATTTTTCAAAATCAAATTAAACTTAATAGCCAAATTTTGATTACTAAAAACCAAAAACATAATTCTCGAGCTCAACCTTACTCGAGACTAGTAATTTTATCAATGGACAAATTAAAGTAAAAAATTAATAAATTGAAGTCAAACTGGATTTTTCCTTAATTTTCTCATTTAAAAATAAATTAGGGTGGCGACTCTTAAAATCATTTTCAAAATCAATCATATCAAAACCCGAGGGTTCTATTGTGAGACTAAACCCGAATGAACATCCTAATTCCCTCTAATGGATCAGACCGATACTCGAGCGAGGTCTCACAGCGACTAGCATTTAATAGTTAAATGTCCTACTATTTTTTGGTGGCATTTTTAGTGGCTAATTAATCTCAAAGTGGTCGCTACCATATAATATTTTACCCATGTCCATCTTTTAATCGCTATTTATTCGCTAATTTTGGTTGCTAAATCGATAGTTTTTAGTAGTGAAAATTTTCTTAATAAAAGACAAACGATACTCTTAAATCCTACAATCCGAAAATAATTATTATCAAATTAGAAATTAAAATTAATAAATATGAATGTTTATGATTTGGAAAAATTGACAAAAAAAAGAAAGTTTTATTTATTAGGTCAGAAAGTTGAGAAAAGTGCAAAGAAAAAATAGAAAAAGAAAAATAATCACGGAATTTTTATAATTTTGAAATACATATATAATTTTTATTCTTTATTAAAACTAATTTTATATTTTACATAATTTTATTAATTTTTTATTCTTTTTAATAAAACTGAATTTAATTGACTCGAAAAATAAAAATTTAAGAATTAATTTGGTCCTAAAACTAATTTTGGTTTGATCTAAATAATTTTTAAAATTCAAGAATTAATTTAACTCTAAATTAATCTTGAATGTAATTGTTCCTCAAAAAAAAAAAATTTATGTAATAAGTAAAAAAAACAAAAGTTAAGGCGTAATTCAAACTTTAAACTATAAAGAAAATAAAACTATGTTTGTGACCGCTAGAACCAATGAACACAAAAAAGTCAGAGCACAGCAAAGATGACAAGTCAAATTAAAATATTGACTGGCAAGAACCAATAAAAAAAGAAAAAAAATAATTATTTTAATTTAATTAATTTAATTTAATTACCATTTTTCTAGGGCACATTAAAATATTGACTGACAAGACCAAAAAATGCAAAGAAGTCAAAGCATAGCATAATAGAAGACAAGCAACACTCTTAATTGGTTTATTATTAATTTATTTACCCTTTTTTTCAAATTTGTATTCTCCACATTTTTATTTCACATTGTAATTTTTCATTATTAAATGTTTTCTCATATTTTTATTTAAATTATGTTGATCAACAACCATTTAAAAGCATAGTATAAATAGACTGATCCATATCCCAAAATCCTCAACAACAACATCAAATCTACCTTTCTTATCTCCTCCTAATCAAGAACAATGAAAAGCAAAGCAAACAAGCTATGCAAGCTGATTAAAATTCTATGCAAGGCCAGAGATTCTTATGTGAAGGGCATGTTGGATTTTGCTGGCAGTGGTAAGGTTCGCTATGGAGGAAATATAGGCGGCGGAGCCACTCACTTGCCAAAGAGTTTCAGTGTTAATTCTTCTAGTGCAGCCGATGATGAGGAGCTCAGGGAACTTGTACGGTTGTATTCTAGGAAAGAAAGTGAAATCAGGAGGAGTTATATTGTTGGGGTTGGAAAAATTGGGAGAATTGATGAAGATAAAACTTGTTCTTTTAGGGAAGATGATCAAAATGATAGGATCCCAAATTTGTATCCTAGAAGTAGAAGTCATGCTATTAGAAGGAAAACTACTTATTGTTAATTAAAGAAAGGATTTTAGATTATGTAATCCTATAGATTGTTTTTTTATTCAATAGTACTGCAGTTTTCTCCAAATGTTGAAGGATCTCAAGTTTTGGATTACTTAGAGTCAAATTTATATATATATATATATATATATATATATATATATATTTATATTGTGATTTCATTGTATACTCTACGGGATGGAAGTATCAAGATGATGCTTTTTGAAAATTTGTGATTGTAAATTAATTAGCACTTGAGAATTTTTCAATTATCTTTTGAAAAATGAATTTTTATTTTTTTTAAGGATTATCCTTTTATTTTAGAAATTAAAATGGTTGTATTGTAATTTACCTTCTTGGTTAATCTTGATAATCTTTTTTTTTTTTTAAACATAATCTATAATCGGTTGAACACAGGCAACTATGATAGTGTTCTGGAAAAAATTAATGTGGTTGTTCCAGCAGAACTAAATGAAGCATTACTTGCTACAGTCAAAGAAAAAGAGATTAAAGTTGTTGTTTTCTCTCTTGGTGCTTCAAAAGCTCCTAGGCCGAATGGTTTTAATGGCAATTTCTATAAAAGCAGCTACCAGATTGTATCAAAGGAAATAACAACAGCTATTCAATCTTTTTTTCAGACTGGCTTTCTTCCAGAAAAAATTAATAAGACCTTCATTGCCTTGATCCTGAAAGTGACAGCTCCCTCCTAGGTATCCCAATATTGACCCATTAGCCTTTGTAATTTTTTATATAAAATTATATCAAAAATACTGGTTCAGAGGCTGAAACCTTGGATGAATCATCTTATAAATAAATGTCAAGCTGCTTTTATTCCATCTAGATGCATTCAGGACAGCATTCTTATTGTTCATGAGATTCTTCATGCATTTATTCAAAACAAAATTCTCATTGTGTCATCAAACTTGACATGCTAAAAGCTTACAATAGGGTGGAGTAAGGCTTCTTACTTGCTCCTTCTCAGAAGGATGGGGTTTGCTGAATATTTTATAAATTTGATTCATCAAGGCATCTCAATTGTCTCCTATGTTGTGCTCATAAATGGAGTTCCACTACTTATTTTAAACCAACAGGGTAGTTGCGACAAGGTGTTGGAAGTGTGTAAGAATTTTTAACATAAGTTGTGTTTACCCTCTATAAACTCTTATTCCACATTGCTTAGAGACAACCTTTTTATTGTACATATTTAAAAGTGTCTCAAATTATGGGTGGGGTACCCAAATTTGTGGAAGGGATAGGACATAAAGAACACCGCACAAGCGTGGCGCCGTGTTGAGCCGAGCCCAAGTGTGGTGGGTGGGTCCATCATTATTACTATTTTTTTACAAAAAATTAATTTATTTGAATTTTCATTTAAACAAAATTTAAATAAAATTCTATTTTAAGAATCCACCAACCATATTTTTCTCTAACTTTCCTCACAACTTTTTCTCTCCCATTATCTCCAGATTTTTTCTCGACGTTCTGAGATTTTCTTGCCTTCCCATTTTTTTTAATAAAACATTTTTTCCCATTGCTTGAAGAGATATATTTTTTGGCCCTCATCTTTTCGAAAATAAAAAGAAAAAATAATTTTAATAATCTGTATGCTAAGCAAAGAATTTTTGGTGTTGTTGATGTTCTTCTTTTCTGTGTAGAGGAATAATATATAGAGAAGACTATTCTAGACTGTTTTATCCTTGGGGCGACAGGCTATTTTCTGCTTGCACAGATTCTAGGGCAGAGCTGTGAATCATCTTAAAGATAGAGACCTAGTCCGCGACTCAACCTGCAATTTGGTACTATCATTCTAGAATTTTGTTTGTTGTTTCCAAAATTGGTTTTTCTTTGGTTCCTTAGCATACTGTTCCTTCAATTTTAAGACCTTTTTTTTTTTTTCTACCATCAGTTCCACTTCTTCCATGAATACCACCCCTGATGTTATTATTGCTGCTGCTGATCTTAATAAGCCTTTTCAATTTGAAGGGGTTTGGTTTAAAAGTTGGAGACAGAAAATGTTCAAAAAAACTCACTTATGTTCTCACCTATGAAAAACCTCAATTTCCTGAAGATCTAAATGATACATAAACCAAAGAATTACAAACCTAGGATGAAAATGATTTCCTGTGCAAGAACTTTATTCTCAATGGGTTGTCTAATGATCTGTATGACTATTACAATAACTTTGACAAATCTACCAAAGATATTTAGGATGCACTGCAGAAAAAATATGACACTAAGGAGACTAAGAAGTATGCTGTCAGCCGCTACCTGAAATACCAAATGACCGATGACAAGTCTATGGAGGTTCAATCACATGAGATACAGAAAATAGTTCATGAAATCATCTCTGGAGGTATGTCTCTTGATGAACAATTGCAAGTTGTTGTTTTAATTGATAAATTACCTCCTGCTTGGAAAGATTTTAAAATGTACTTAGGCATAAAGTTACAGAATTTTCTTTGGAGAATTTGATTACTCCCCTCCATATTGAGGAGGAAGCCCAAAAACAGGATCAAAAGGAAGAAATTCTTGCTATCTCTAAGCCCACTTCTACTCCAGTAGCTTTGAAACCAAATACCAAAAACATAAAAAATCATAATCGCAATCGAAACAATAACCACCACAATAACAACAATAACCGAAATAGAAATAACTCTCAAAACCTAAACCAAAATGGATATAAGCCCCCTTCAAGGAATGATTCGATGTAGTTTACTTACTATAACTGTAACAAGCCTAGCCACTTAGCTCAGAATTGCCGGAAAAGGAATCATCCTTCTCCACAAGCGAACCTTATTGATGAGGAGTTAATTACTATGATTTCTGAAATCAACATTGCTGATGGATCCGAAGGGTGGTGGATAGACACCGATGCCTTTCGCCATGTTTGCTATGACCGTACCATGTTCAAAACCTATACTGAGGCAAAAGACAAGAATGTGCTGTTGGGTGACTCTCACTGCACGATTGTTATAGAGTCTAGTAATGTTGAATTAAAGTTTACCTTTAGAAAGATTCTTGTCCTCAAAGACATGCTACATACTCCATAGATGAAAAGGAATTTGGTTTCAGGCTACCTTCTCAATAAGGCTAGTTTTACTCAAACTATAGGAGCAGATTTATTTACTCTTACTAAGAATAATGTTTTTGTTGGCAAAGGCTATGCTACTGATGGAATGTTCAAATTGAATGTTGATGTTAATAAAGTTTCTCCTTTTGCTTATATGATGTGTTCTTTTAATATTTGGCATGCTACACTTTGTCGTGTTAATAAACGTATCATTAAAAATATGTGTAACCTAGATTTAATTCCCAAGTTGACTTTGGATGATTTTGAAAAATGTGAATATTGCAATCAAGCCAAAATTACTAAAACTCCTCATAAATCGATTTTTAAAAAATCTGAGATTCTTGATTTGATTCACTCTAATATTTGTGAACTTGGAACTTTAACCAGAAATGGTAAAAGCTATTTTATTACTTTTATTGATGACTGTTCTGATTATACCTTTGTTTATTTGATGAAAAATAAAAGTGAAGCTTTTGATATGTTCAAATTATTTTTGACAGAAGTTTAAACTCAATTTAGTAGAAAAATAAAAAGATTTCGCAATGATAGAGGCACTAAATATGAATGTACATTTAATGAATTTTATAAATCTCATGGAATAATTCATGAAAGAACTGCACCTTATTCTCCTAAGATGAATGGCAAAGCTAAAAGGAAAAATAGAACTCTTACTAAATTAGTTGTGGCTATGCTACTTAATTCTGGTGCTGCCTCACATTGGTGGGATGAAATTTTGTTGACTATTTGCTATGTGCTTAATAGAGTTCCAAAATCTAATTGTAAAGTTTCCCCTTATGAAATATGGAAAAATAGAAATCCAATTCAGTCTTATTTCAGAACTTGGGGCTATTTGGCTTATGTTCGTATTCCTTATCCAAAAAGAATTAAACTTGCAAGTAGAGCTTATGAGTGTGTATTTATTGGATATGCTGTAAATTGTAAAACTTATAGATTTTATGATTTGCATGATCATGTTCTTATTGAATCGAATGATGTTGATTTTTATGAACAAAAGTTTCCTTTTAAATCTAAAAATAGTGGGGGCACATTGCCTATTGATTTACCTTTAAATGGACTTTATGATAATTCTGAGGAGTATAATTTTGAACCTAGAAGAAGTAAACGTGTATGGATTGCAAAAGATTTTGGTTCTGGTTTTCATGCTTATACTTTAGAAGAATATTCGTATACTCTTCAGGAAGCTTTGTCTTACGTGGATGCCAATGTTTGGCAGGAGGCTATTAATGATGAGATAGACTCACTTATGTCCAATGGTACTTGGCAATGAGTAGATTTGCCACCTAGTTGCAAATCTATAGGGTGCAAATGGATTCTTAAAAATAAATTAAAACTAAATGGTTCAGTTGATAAATATAAAGCAAGACTTTTTGCCAAAGGTTTTAAACAAAAAGAAAATACTGACTTTTTTGATACTTTTTCTCTTATATCTAGAATAACATTAATTTGTGTGCTTATTTCACTTACTTCCATTCACAATCTTGTTGTGCACCAAATAGATGTTAAGACTGCTTTTCTAAATTGTAATTTAGAAGAAGAAATTTATATGGACCAACCGAATGGTTTTATTGTTCTTGGTCAAGAAAGTAAATTTTGCAAACTTGTTCTTTATGGCTTGAAACAAGCACTTAAGCAATGGCATGAAAAATTTGATAATCTTGTTACTTCATATGGTTTTAAAGAGAATGAAAGTGATAAATGTATTTATTATAAATTTGAAAATAATTTGTGTACCATTGTATATCTTTATGTGGATGACTTGCTTATCTTTAGTTCTAATATCCATGTTGTGAATAATGTGAAATCCTTGTTATGTGCCAATTTTGATATGAAAGATCTTGGTGAAGCAAATGTGATACTTGGAATTAAAATTACTAGGACTAAAGATGGAATATCTTTAGAACAATCTCATTAGATTGAGAAGATATTAAAGAAATACAATTACTGTGACTGCAAACTAGCATGTACTCCCTATGACCCTGTGTAAAGATGTTCAAGAATACTAGAGACAGTATTAGACAAACTGAGTATGCGAGCATCATTGGTAGCTTATGATATGCTACTAATTGCATTAGGCCAGATATAGCTTATGTTATAGGATTACTATACAAGTTCACCAGTAATCCTGGTATTGAACAATAGTATGCTGTAGAAAAGGTGATGAGATATTTGAAAAGGACCTTGAACCTTGGATTATTCTATCAAAAGTTTCCCACTGTCCTAGAAGGATATAGCAATGCTAATTGGAATACTCATTCTGATGATTCTAAGGCTATGAGCGGCTACATACGCAATATAGCTGGTGGAGCTATCTTATTGAAGTCTAAGAAACAGACTATTTTAGCTCAATCTACTATGGAGTCTGAATTAATAGCACTAACATTAGCTAGTGAAGAAGCAAGATGGCTAAAAAGCCTATTATCTGATACCCCTTTATGGGAGAGATCAGTACCAGCTGTCTTGATCCATTGTGATAGTATCGCGGCTATCGCAAAGATATAAAACCGTTACTATAACTACAAAAGATGACAGATACCTCATAAACATAGCACAATTAGAGAATGTATCTCTACTGGAGCTGTAAGAGTGGATTATATATGTTTTGATGATAATTTAGCTGATCCTTTGACGAAAAGACTAACAAGGGAAAAGCTTTTCAAAACCTCAAAAGGAATGGGACTAAAGCCCTTAAAATATTGAGTCACTTTTGATGGAAACCTAACATAAAGATTGGAGATCCCAAGAAATATGTTCAATGGGTAACAACAAGTCAGTTAAGTGATATGAGAATATTATGCTATTTTTGAGTTCCAATCCTTTAAGTTTTTTAGAAGCATGATATCCTGAAATGAAAGAAGGTTGAGTTATTTATAATTCTTAATGAGTTCTATCTAGATAGAATGGAGTACCTAGCTATAGGAGTACTCTTGATAGACTCACCTAAGTGAATGTGGAAGTGAGGTCACTTCCTATGGAGTTGTGGGTTAATTCTCTAGAGCATTCATAAAACTAGGATTTACGTACATGGCGGTAAAGCACGGGCTTTTTGACAACACCCTAACAAAGTTGTCAATGTTGTGTTGTTAGAGATAGAGTTCAAAACTACGAGTTACTCTAATATAATCTAAAACATCTTCACTACATAAAAGTTCAAGTTGAAAGCATTTTTACTTATGCACAATTTTATACATATTTGCTCAATGAAAATATCTTTTATAAAAATTCAAGTGGGGGATTGTTGGAAGTGTGTGTGAATTTTTAACATAGGTTGTGTTTAACCTCTATAAACTCTTATCCCACATTGTTTAGAGACAACCTTTTTATTGTACATATATAGAGGTATCTCAAACTATGGGTTTAGGCCTCAAGGGGTACCTAATTTTGTGGGAGGGAGAGGATGTAGAGAACACCGCCCAGGCGCACTGCCTTGCTATGTCGAGTCGAGTCTGAGTGTGAGTGTGATGTGTGGGTCCATCATTATTATTATTTTTTACATAAAATTTATTTGAATTTTCATTTAAACAAAATTTAAATAACATTTTGTTTTAAGAATCCACCTACCATATTTTTCTCTAACTTTCCCTCACGACTTTTTCTCTCCCATTATCTCTGAGTTTTCTCTCCACATTTTGAGATTTTCTTCTCGTTTTTTCTAATCAAAAATTTTTTTCCTGTTGCCTAAAGAGATATATTTTTTGGTGCTCATATTTTCGAAAAAAAAAATTTAATAACCTATAAACCGAGTAAAGAATTTTTGGTGTTATTGTTGTTCTTCCTTTCTGTGCACAGGATGAACATACAGAGGAGACTATTCTGGGCCATTTCATCTTAGGGGCGATAGGCTATTTTTTGCTTACACATATTCTAAGGTAGAGCTGTGAATTATCTTAAAGAGATCGACCTAGTCTGCGACTTAGCCTGCAATTTGGTACTATCGTTCTAGAATTTTGTTTGTTGTTTTCGAAATTGGTTCTTCTTTGGTTCCTTAGCATATTGTTCCTTCACAAGGAGATCCATTATCTCCATATCTATTCCTATTTGTATCGAATGCATTGTCTATTTTAATTGAAAGTGTAGTGGACCAGGGAGACATTAAAGGTTTCAAAATGGATAATAGAAGCCTCTTGATTTCTCTATGTTGTTTGCTAATGATACCATTTTATTTGGTAAAGTAACAACAGATGAAGTTCTTGCATTTCAACAAATTTTAAAAGATTATGGAAGTGTGTCTGGTTAAAAGGTGAATATATCTGAAAGCTCCATCCTATTCAGTAAAAATACATCTTCAGAGCTAAAAACCCATTTGGCATATTTAATAGGAACGAAAAAAATGGAAGGAAGAGAAAAATATCTGGGACTTCCAACATAATGGAGACAATCAAAAACTGAGGCACTAAATTTCTTGTTGAAAAAACTCAGAGAAAGAGCACAATCTTGGCAACTTAAATTATTGTCTCATGCAGGATGAGTAGTAATGGTGAAAGCAGTCCTACATGCTATTCCAACTTATATCATGTCTTGATATAAACTTCCCAAAGGAATCCATCATTATATGAACAGCACTATTTCAAGATTTTGGTGGGGTGCAAGCAAAGAGAGGAAGGGATTACCTCTTCCAAGTTGGGCTTCTTAGCAACCCCTAAATATAAAAGAGGACTAGGCTTTAGAGAACTTGAAGTATTTAATATAGCTCTTTTAGCAAAACAGACCTGGAGATTAATAACAAAGCCAAAATCTCTATGGGCTAAACTGGTTAAAGCCATTTATTTCCTAATAAGAGATCTTTAGAGTGCTAAGAAAGGCAATTAGCCTTCTTAGAGTTGGAGTAGTCTATTGGAAACCAAGAATCTCTTACTTGCAAGTGCCAAGAAGAATATTCAAGATGGGATAGATACAAATATTTAGAGTAATGCCCAGATTCCTTATCTTCCTTCCTTTCAAATTCATCATAGACCTCACTCTTACTTCCCTTGTAGAGTTTCACATTTGTTTAACAGCAGAAATCAGTGGAACCAAGATTTATTGCAGCGGATTTTCTCTGAAGAAGAAGTTGGGGCAATTTTCAAGATTCCTATCAGTATGGAAGGGAAAACTAATGAGTGAGTTTGGCATTTGACAAATAATGGCTCTTTTAGTGTAAAATCAACATATAGATGGTTAATTGATAAGAAATCATCTATATATGCATCTTTTATCCCTAGTACTTCCAATCCTACTTCCTCCTCTCTATGGAAAATAATATGAAATTGTGATCACACTCTAAAATTAGCAAATTTTATTTGGAGAGCATGTTGGAATATCTTAGCTTCTAAATATCAATTATTTAAATGGAAATTTGCCCAAGATCCTATATGTGATATTTATCTAACAACCAAGAAAATGTGGAGCATAATTTATTTTTTTGCAGTCATGATTGAGTTGCTTCATTTGGTTCAAGTTAGGGGTTTACTCCCAATCCTAATACTCTTATTTCTTTTTCAGAATGGTGGCTGAAGTTATATCCCAGCATCTTCAAAGAGGGGACCTCTCTACTTTAAAAAAATTAGCTTACCTATGTTAGGCGATATGGAAGCAACTAATAATCATGTATCCAATCATAAGGCTGAAGATCCAATGAAGACCATAGAATTAGCAGCCCATTATTTGCATGATTTTCAACAACTTTATGCAAATGCCTTGATAGAGTCTTCTAGAGATGTAAATGTTCTAACAAGTTGGACCCTCTTAATGTAGGCTTTGTTAAAATAAATTTTGATGCTAGTTTTGATAAAGGAATAATGTAACTGCTACAACAACTATTGTTAAAGACTTAAAGAGGAGAATGATAGATGGATTTACCAAAAAGATAACCAGGTCAGCTAAGATAACCAAGTCAACTCTTTCTACATAAATAGAGGAGAATGATAAATGGAATAGCTACCAAGAAGATAACTAGGTCAACATTTTCTACAAAAATAGAGGCTATGATTTTAGAATTGCATTTTGCTAAGAGAGCTGGATTTCCACATATCATTCTTGAAACAGATTATAAACTTCTCTTCGATGCTTATTTTATTCCTATGGAAACTAGTTCCTAAAAAATTAGACCCTTGTTATACATAGCTAAAGATTTAATTAAAAATTTTATTTCTTTTTCTTTTTGTTGGGTTAGGAGGGAATTAAACAAACTAGCAAATTGAGTAGCAAAAACACTCATTTTCAGTTGTTTTTCTCTAGTTTGGAATGTATTTCCACCTCAATTGTTAGAATTTCTCTTGTATTCTGATTCTATTTCCTTGTGAATGCATTTCAGCTTTAAATTGGCAAAAAAAAATATAAGAAATATAAACATATTCTATTTTCACTCTCAATATTTTCCCATCATCATGGTATCAGAGCCACAATTTTGTGGCTTGTGTAAAAATTTTTGCTCATAAACCACTACCACCATTAATCCTATTATCCCATACTCAAAAATCTTACTATACCACATAAGAACTTTCTTTTCTTATAAAATAACACAATCCAGCAATTGGTGTTCCATAAGTTATCTTACACTAGTCAATAAAATAATCAAAATAGGCCCATCCCTTTCTACTTATATATCTATTGTGTTATCCAAATGGCACAATCAGAAATAGCTCAACCTATCCAAACAAATATAGATGGATCCAAGTTTACCCTTTAGGTTCAAGATATGCAAAATTTTCTTAAAGGCCGTAAAACTATAGAGATATGTTACTGGAAACAAACTAAAGAAACTGATGAATCTGATACTACCTTTTGATCATGCCTTGAAGAATGGGACATCAATAATCACCAAAGTATTACATGGTTTGGAAACACCTCAACTAAATTTATTTGTTAACAATTTGGACGTTTATTTGTTACCAGTGGTGCCTCCCATTATCAACATATGATGATTTTACATCGTATACATCAAGAGAAAGGTCAATCCATGTATGATTTTCATTCTGAAATGTCATATATTTGGGATTAATTGTCCTTGTCTGAACCTCATTTAGATTGTACCAAAGATGGACAATCTTTTTATGAATATCAAGAATCCATGTGCCTATCTGAATTCCTTATGGCAATACACAATGATTATGATAATATTCGCACTAATCTCTTACACCATGAGCCATTACCCTCTGTTAAGAAAGCTATTACAACATTAATTACTGAAGCAACTCAAAGAAATACTTCTCGGGTGTCTACTGATTCTATCCTTACAATAATACCATAAGAAATTGGTTATGTTTTAGTCACTTCATCCACTGCAAAATGCAAGTTTTGTAAATGGACAAGTCTATAGTTGATGTTTGTCAAGTCTATAGTTGATGTTTGTCAAAAATTGATGAGGAAGAAACAAAAAGAATAGGGCCAATCCACCTCTTCGCTCCCCACTCAATTTGCTGGCCTCGTTCTACAATTGTTACTGCTAGCACTTCTAATTTAGAGGTCCCTATAGTTAGCTCTTCTTCAAACATCACCATTGGTGGTTCTACCCTGTCCAAGTGATGTCGAGGCTATAGTTGACCAGGTCTTGTCTCGAACTAAATTCAAATCTTTTGCTCTCTCAGTCACACTAAGAACATCATCTTGGCTTTTTAATTCAACTTGTTGTAATCACACATCTTCTAATTCAACTTGTTTTTCCACCAAAAATAATATTTTCACTCTTTCACCTATTCACACTGCTGACAAGTCTCTTATGCATATCAGTCAAATTGGTTCAATTAAAACTCCACAATTGTATGTATTTAATACATACCTTGTTCCTAAATTATCAGTAAATTTGCTTTCTATAGGACAATTATGTGATCTTGGCCTTGATATTTGTTTCTCTAAAATTGGAGTTGTTGTGCAAGATTCATTAACCAAACAAGTAATTAGGATAGGTCATAAAGTTGGTCATTTATTTGAGCTAGAATCATTACATTGACCTCCCACCTCTACTGCTACTTTTACTCAATCTACAAAATTGAATTCTATTTATACTTGGCACTCACGTCTTGGTCATACGTCTAAATCTTGAATTCAACTTTTAGCTAGTAGTGGTATGTTAGGGAATGTTGATTTTCCTGATTTCTTTTGCATGTCATGTCAACTTGCAAAACAATAAGCTTTACCATTTAATTTTAATACTTCAAATTCTTTTGCCTCTTTTGAGCTTGTGCATTCTGATTTTGGGAACCATATCCTATTAGCTCTATGGGAGGGTCATGATATTTTATTATTTTTGTTGATGACTTCTTATGCTTTACTTGGATTTACATGATGCGTAATAGGTCTGAATTTCTCAATATTTATTGTGAATTCTCTGCCATGGTCAAGAATCAATTATGCAAAACCATAAAAATCTTTTATGCTGATAATACATCTGAATGTAAACAAACAAAATTTCTTTCTATCCTTAAACAAGAAGGAGCCATTTCACATGCCTCATGTGTTGGAATTTCTCAACAAAATGGATGAGCAGAGCATAAACATAGACATATTTTAGATACTATTCATACATTGCTTCACTCTACCTCTGTTCACAATCAAATTTAAGGTGAATTTGCTCTTACTATGGTTGACACCATTAATAAACTTTCATCTCCTGTTACAACAATCTCCTTATGAATGCCTTTTTGGTACCTCACCTTCTTACACCAATCTTAAACATTTTGAGTGTGCATGCTTTGTGTTGCTTCAACCACATGAATATAATAAGCATGAAACCTCATTCTTGGTTGTGTTGCTTTCTTAGGTATGGTATTGAACATAAAGGTTATAGATGTTATGATCCTGTTAGTCATCATTTACGCATTCATATTTTTAGGAAAATACCATGTTCTCAACTCTTTTTAAATTTCATGTCTATACTAGTTATCATTTGTCTACTAACTCTTTTATAGATTTGTTTCCTACCAATGATGATAATGATTCTAGCACTCAAATTTCATTACTAGCTTCTACAACCCCTCTTAATGATGCTAAATGTTTAGTCGATTCCTCCTAACAAGTTCCTACTTCTCTTCAAGGTAATTATCTTCCCCCAATTACTCATCACTCTAAAAGAATGAAACTCCACCTCTTAAACTTAAAGATTATCATTGTTACTTTGTTCTTGCTACTTTATATAAACTTGACTCTTTTCATGAGGCCTCTTCTAACTCTCTTTGGCTGTAAGCAATGTCTGAAAAAAAGTCAAGCATTACAACAAAATCGAACTTAGGACTTGGTTGACTTGCCTTTAGACAAATCTACAATAGGGTGCAAATGGATTTATAAAATCAAAACTTGATAATGTTATAAGGTGAGTCTAGTAGCAAAGGGATTTAATCAAGAATATGGTAATTGATTATGAAGAAAATTGTGCTCCAGTAGCTCAGCTTACCACTGTTCGAACTCTTATTGCTATAGTTGAAGTTCATCATTAGTCTCTATCCTAGATGAATGTTAAAAATGCATTCGCCAATGCTGATCTTTCTGAGGAATCTATACAAAGCCATCTCCTGGATTCAATCATCCACCAAACAAAGTTTATCATTTTCGAAAAGCTTTATAGGGTTAAAACAAGTCCCACAAGCTTGGTTTGCCAGATTTAGTACTAATATTCATGCTTCTGAATTTCAGTCTAGTCCTCATGATTCGACATTATTTTTACGTCAATCAAATCATGGTACTATTATTCTGCTTCATTAGGTAGATGACATGATCATCATTGGGGATGATCCCCAAGGCATTCAGCAGCATAAAGATTCTCTCAGTCAAACATTTGAAATGAAAGATTTAGGTCGTTTAAACTATTTTTTGGGAATTGAAGTTAATTCATGTTTTGATGGTTATTTTTTGTCTCAAGCTAAGTATGCTTCTAATCTTTTATCTCAAGCTAGACTTACAGATAGTAAAATTTCTGATATGCCATTAGAATAGAATGTTAAACTTTGACCAACTGATGGTGACTTGCTTCTTGATGCCACTTTATATAGACAATTAGTCGAAAGTCTAATCTACCTTACTATCACTTGCCCTAACATATCTTATTCAATGCATCTTGTGAATCAATTTATAACTTCACCACGATCTGTTCATTTTGCTACAATCTTACGCATATTTCGATATGTTAAGTGTACTTTATTTCATAGGCTTCATTTTTCTTCTCATACCTCCTTGGACCTTCAAGCTTATTTAGATATTGATTGGGCAGGAGATCCAACAAATAGAAGCTCCACTACTAGCTTTTGTTTCTTACTTGGTAACTCACTCATTTTCTTGGCGAGGTAAGAAATAATTTGTTATTGCTCACTCTACTATTGAAGCTGGGTATCTTGCTAATACAACTACAAGGTTACTCTGGCTTCATTGGTTAATTACTGATTTAGGGTTGCCTATATCTACTTCTACTCCATTATATTGTGATAATCAAAGTGCAATTCAAATTGCTCATAATGATGTTTTACATAAACATAGTAAGCATATCACTCATTGCAAGGCAACCTTCATCTTAATTTTGTTTGTTGCATTGATCAACCTACAGATATCTTTACTAAAGCTCATCCTGTTAGACATTTCCGCAAATTATTATCTAAATTCAAATTGACATTCCATATGAGTTTATGAGGGATGTAATATGATATAATCCTATAATTATGTACCATGATTATGTGCTGTAATTAAGCCTTTATTCTTGTGATCTTTAACCTTGTGATAGAGGCTAGGATTAGTCTTATTTCGTTTATTTGTCATTATATTTGGGTATAGATACCCCTCCTCTGTATAGTATTAAACATACAAGAAATATAAACATATTCTATTTTCACTTTCTCAATGTTTTCCCATCACCAGTTTAATTTATAATTTTTGTAAAAAATTATTTATAATTTGGTGTTCATTTTTTTTTTTAATTTAAATTATACCAAACCATATAGTATATATTATATATTTATATATAACGGTATTTATTGAGAATATGATGTTAGTTGGAATTTAGGAATATTATACCTTATGTTAGTTGGTATTTTAATTTCTTGAACTTTAAAATTTAGAAATAAAAGAGTTCTTTGCTGGTAAAAAATTTTATACAGCTAAATTACTTCTTTTACAAAGAATAAAATCTTAACCTTCAATTTATCAACATATATCAAGAATTGAAAAATAAAATTTTCATTTAATATTTCAAAGTTCAAACTTCTTTCAAATCACTCTAAATCAGACTGTTCATATCCATATTAGATTAGAATTTAACAAAAGAAAAGACAAAGAAAAATTAAAAAATAAAAAATGAAGGAAAGAAAGAAACTGTACTGGTAAAAATTGACTGCGAACAATTCAAACCATGGTTTAAAAATACCCACAGCAACCTCTTAATTAGTATTATATCACCATTTTTCTAAAGGATAGATTCCCCATTTCCCCCACGTTTTTATTTCATTTGTTACATTTATTTGACACTTCCACATGCAAGTTTTTATATGATTTGAGGTCCATTCATGGCTACCTAATGTATATGTTGTTTCCAAGAAAGAACTTCAACACCCATTTTTTAATCCAAACTTTATACTTATAAATAAACCCATCCATTAGCTATATCATTAATCCATCTCATAATCCCTAATTAAACTTTCTTAGAATATCAAAACCATTTCACAGTTCTTCAATCCATTAGATACGTAACTCTATATACCTGCAACAATCACCTCATTTTCTTTCTTTCTTTCTTTTAATTTTATTTAATTTGTATGGTAATATTTAAATAGATAAGTGGTAACACTTCGATTAAAAAAAAAAAAAAAAAAGTTCATGCTGAGATCAGGAGATTCATAAAAAGAAGAGAGAGAGAAGAAAAAAAAACTTTGACCCCTCTTTCTTTTTTAATGTCAACAATCAGAAGCAAAGTAAACAAGGTAAACAAGCTTATGAAAATTACTCGAGCACCCATTAAAATTCTATGCAAGGCAAGAGATTTTTATGTGAAGAACATGTTGGATTTTGCTGGCGGTGATAAGGTTGGTTATGGAGGCGTAAGCGGCGGAGCCACTCACTTGCCTAGGAGTCTCAGTGTCAATTCTTCAAGGGCAGCGAGTGAGAAGGAGTTTAAGGCGCTTTTAAGGTTGTTGTCAAAGAAAGGAAGTGAAATGGAGGCCTATATGCAATACTGTAGGCAAGTTGATGGTAGAATGAAGCGAAGTTATAGTGTTGGAGTAGGAAAAATTGGGAGAATTGATGAAGATAGGGCTTGTTCATTTATGGAAGATGATAATTATGTGATGCCAACTTTCTATCCTAGAAGTAGAAGTCGTGCTGTTAGAATAAAATTTTAAGTTGTTCATTATTATAATTATTTTTGGTTAATTTTAATTTTTATTGAAAAATTGTTATATAAAAATTAGTATATTAGAAATTTGAAAAATTATAGTTGTGTGTATTTGCATATTATGAATGTAATCAATACAGAAATGTTATTATATATATAAAATGAGTTTATATATATATATATATATATATATATATATATATATATATATATATATATATATATATATATATATATATATATATATATATATATATATATATATATATATATATTAGCTGTTGTTAACAATTAGTGATAATTGATGAAAATTGAGCATAAGAATTTATTATTCCCAATTGATAGGGGTAGGCAGAAAATTGAATTTTTGGCTGATTTTTTTTATTTGTTAATTTCTAATTTCTATAGATATGGTTTGTTTTAACTAATTAAGAAGATAATACACAATGCAAAGTTATTGACTCTTTTTTCTAGGGTTTTAGAGAGAAAAATTCTATTTCTCTTTAAAAATATATTTTTTGTTATTTTTTCGAATCATCGTCGATCTTTTTTTTAGACAAACAGTGAATTATTATCTTTTATCTTTTATTATATTTTTAATTTTATCATTTAATAATATTCCTATTTTGAATACATATAATTCTTTTATATTTATTCTTCTTTTAGTGGTTTGTTTATTTATTTTTTATCCCTTTATAGTGAATTTTTTTCTTTTTATTTTACTATTTAGTTGAGAATTCAATCAAAATGATGAGTCTTATTTTTTGCATTGAATTTATATTTGTTGATACTCATATCAAATTCACAAAAAACCATCAGAAGAGTTGGCTGCGAGCACGACCTAATCTTTCGAGCCGATAATATTTCTATCATTGCTTGTATTCTTAGTTTATTTTAATATTAGTTTTGAGAAATTATAATATTATAATAAGACTTTATAATTACATCTTGTTTCATTTTATCAATTAATAAATATTTAATTTTAATAAAAAAGATAATACACTTCATGCAAACTAAAATAGTGTTTGATAAAACTAAAAATTAAATATTGAATAAGATAAATGAAATAATTTTTAAATTATAAAAATATTCAAAAACTTAATTAATCACTTATTGTATTCATTTTATATTTTAAGTTAAGATTTTCAACTTAATTAAGACTTTTAAAACGTATATTATCAATTAACTTAAAATAATTAAATGCTAAAAATTTTAACTTTTTTTTAGCACTGAACAATATTATCAAATACTATCTAATTTTATAATATCACTTTACTGCAAAGAAAAAGAATATTATGTAAAGAATATTATGCATGTGCATGATTTTTATTATTCTCTCTTATCATCGAATCTTATCAACTCAACGTTAAGGGAAACAAATGTCAATATATATATATATATATATATATACATATATATATATATATATATATATATATATATATATTAATATTCTCTCTTATGATCGAATCTTATCAACTCAACGCTAAGGCAAACAAATGTCAAAATTTTCAATTAAAATACATTTTATTTTATATTTTTTATATAATGGAATATTATATGCATAAAATTTTCAATTAAATTAAAAATCATAATTATTAATTATGATGTATTCTCTCTAGGCATAAAATAGATTTCCTAAAAATAAAAAAATTAGCTCGTATTCCCTCCGTTTTAAAAAATTATCCACTTTTTTTCTCACATAATTTAAAAAAAAAATCATTAATTATTTGACAACTCATAAATTTTATTATATTTTTTCATATATACCCTTACATATACTCATTTATTATTTTTTTTTTATTAATTTTGAGAACACACAAGTACTATACCTATCAATTAATAAAAATAAAATGAACAAATACCTATATATATTTTTAGAATGAAAAAGCATTTTGGAACATCCTAAAAAGGAATAATAGACAATTTTTTTAAGACGAATGGAGTAATTAATTACTTTTGTAAGTATTTTATTATTGCATTAAATCATTATTATTTAATAATCTTTACTTAATAGATCATTGTACAATTGAATATGACTTTGTTCATTACACTCCCTCCGTCTTATTTTATTTGAAACTTTTTTTTTTTGAATATTCTAAAAAAGTATGTCAATTTCTATTTTTAACACTTTTTTTACCATTTATACATGTTTTTTCTGTGTATATTAATTTAACTTTTCTCCATAAAGTTTCAAGAAAAGAAAATTTAATTATATTTAATAAAAAGTATAAAAGAAAAAATAGTATATTATTTAATACACATTTAAACTTTGTGAAAAAAAAAAAAAGTCTCAAACAACATGGGACGGAGGAGTAATAAAAAAAAATTCCTACATTTACATTTTGAGAAAAATAGTTCTTTATTTTTCTTGGTGTATAAATCAGTTAAATATAATTTTAGTATTTTAATTTTTTGATAGAGATACAAATTTTTTAATATATAATAAAATTATATAATGATTTATGAAATATAAAAGAATATAATCAAAGGAATTAATAATTACAATATTTGTGTGTGGATAGTATTATCATTTTATATAGTGAAAAAGTGTGAATCTTTAAAAAATTTTTAACTTGTATTTGTGTGAATCTTTAAAAATTTGAACTTGCATTTAATCAATCCCATGTTTAACTCAGTATATAAATTAATTAATAAATGTTACACCTCTGCATATGCTTAATAATTGGGGATAAACATACACATGCAAGACAAAAGAATCCTACACGCCAGTTACTAAGCTTTATAATTTGACAGTGACTAACATGAGAAATTGGCAATAAGGCAAAACTATTTTTGAGAGGAAAAAATAAATATTCATTAATTGATAAATTAAAATAATATAAAATTATAATATCTTATAATACTATATTTTTTCAAGAATAATTGATGTGAGCCTAATTCTATATGGTGTGCCGAACTAGGTTATCTGAACTGATTTATGACTACTACAATCTACAAGACGAAGAAGAAGATGTGACCAAGCTATTAGCCTAGGTGAACTCTCCTATGTTTAAGTTAGATTAGGTATTTGCTTAAAGGAAATTGAGAGCAAGGTTGTTTAGAATGCGTACCCCTTACTTTGAGCAATTTGGAGGTATTTATAGGAAGCTGTCTTGGTATGTAAGCTCCTAGAATGTAGGGACACTAAGTGGCTTGGGTAATGGGGAACATGGTACCTAAAATTTTGAAGGTGGAGAAAGTGGAACCAAATAGAGGTTCATCCGGGCGGCTGACTTACATGCATATTTAACGGGCTCAAGAATATGCAAAAACTAGTTAAAGATCATCTAGTGTCAACACAAGAGTCCCAGTTGGCATCACAGTAGGTAGCCAACTGGGAATGAGAAGAAGAAGAGTAGAATAAGCCTATTGCAGGATAGCTTTTGATATATCTTAGAACATGCATAGCAGCATCCCAATGTTGTTATCTTAGAGCCTACATAAACTAGCTGAGCTGCTAGGTAGCATATGTCAAGTGAAGTCTAGTCAAATTTAAGTACAATAATCTCCCAACCAGTCTCCTATAAGTTTTTGGATCATGTAAGAGTGAATCAACTGAATATGTACAGATTAACTTGATACCATATGGCAAAGGAACAATAAATGGTTTAGCAATAGACATACGAGTATCATGCAAAAGGTCTAAAATATATTTTCTTTGATTTACATAAAGACCAGTGGAAGTATAAGCAAGTTCAAGACTAATGAAATATCTAGCAAGACCAAGATCCTTTATACTAAACTAAGAATGTAAGTAAGATTTGAGAGAAGTAATGTCATCATTTGAAGATCCAGCCACCAACATATCATCAACATAAATGATTAAAGTCAAGAATCCATTGAGAGCGACTTTAGTAAACTGGTGAGACCAAAAAGCTTGAGTTTGTTGGTGAATTCAATATTCCATTGTCAAGAGGCCTGCCTAAGGCCATATAAAGATCTAACAAGCTAGCAAACCTTGAAATATGTAATAGGATACCCCTCTAGTGGCACCATATACACTTCTTCCTCAAGATAACCATGAAATATCCCTTTTGTCATTGCTCAAATTTCTTAGAATTTTCATCAAACATTTCACATTTTCTAGTAATAAATCCCAATTTGACCTTAGCTCCTAATGCAATTCTCATTGCCCTACTCCAAGCAAGATAGTTAGATCCAATTAAGGGGGCACTCACCAGTGCCATTCCAAGATTATCCAAGCTCTGCAATTGAAGGGGATCTCCTAGATTTTGAGTGTTGTTGGTGCGATTCTCTAAATTTTGAGCATTCGCAACCCTAGCTTCTCTGATTTCATTATCTATATCTAATTGCTCGTCCATTTCTTCAGTTGCCAATACACACTCAGATCTGTTACAAAATACTAGAGTAAATGCTTATCGTCGATCGTATCTCACCGGAGCACAATCAATCAAGCTATCAATAAAATGGATCGGTGCTATGATACCATGAAATGTAAAAAAAAATAATAATAATAAAAAATAAAAAAAATAAAAAAAAATCTTTACTAAAAGGCAAAGTAAATTGGTTTGTACACTCATAAAGAAAGAGAAAAAGAACTTTATATACATGTTAATTTGACTCGTAAGCTGAGTCAGCACCCTAAGCTAACCCACTAGTAACAAAAACTAATAAATTAAATATGTAGATACTAACACTCAGGCTCAGTTGGTGATATTGGTATTGGAGAGCATATGAGGGGAAATCAGGAATGGGTTAGAGCTCACCGTAGAGTGGTCAACTCAGTTCAATATGTATCAATAATAATATTAAAAAAATCAAGAATACAAATAATAGTGATCATGTAGGCTTGGAGATTAATAACAATCTCCACTTAAAGAATTGGAATTCATTCAAATAAGGTAATTAAATCATTGATGAGTATATTTTTATTTTTTGTTTAAAATCACATTAGTGGTTTTGAAAGGTTGATATTGTGACTACTCTCTAAATTTGTTGTATAATAAAATTCAGAGTGGATTTGATTTAATGTGATTATGAAATATAATTGCATCATTAGTGTTTGTATTTCTTAAAATGTTCTATTTTAGCAGCTGGGACTTTTTTTTTTTTATTCAATTAATTGCTTAACTTAAAAAATGTGTTTCATTTCGATGTTTTCACCTATTTTATGATCACTAGAGTGCTGACTCAATAAAAATAAGCACACTTTCACTAAATTAACTTACACGTTAGCTTCCTAACGAATTATTGAAGATAAAATAACTTAACTACTCTTCAACATATCGAGACATAGTATAACGAAGTGTATATTCTCTGGGCAATAAACTTAAAGTTATATTTGGTTCATAGAATAGTTAAGAAATAGAATAGTTATTATATATAAAATAGTTAGTCTAAGTTTTGATTCAAATTTTAGATAAAAAATTCTAATTCCATATAATAGTAACTCCACAATTTTTATTAAATACATATTCTGACAAAAAAAATAAAGAATTGGTATTTTTTAAATTATATAATATAGTATTTTCATTTTTACCTTTAAAAAATATTGACAAGTCCAACCTAACCATTATTGCCTTTTCTTTGTTTTCAAATTTTCTTTTTTATTTTTATTTTTTAAATTTTAAGTCAAATAAAATTTTTATTTATTATGTATTTAAATTATTTCTTAAATAAAATTTAGTAAAATTATATTTAATTTTAATATTAATAGTGAAATTAATTTATAAGGATATTATGCTCATTTATATGGAATATAATAATTATTCTATATTATAAACTAAATTATAAAATTAAAATAATTATTTTATTTCTAACCTATTTTATTTCTTGAGGATAATTATTCTATTTTTAATATGTTCTCTTCCGTGAACCAAATATACTCTAAGGTACATTTCCCCCTCCTCTCACCCTTTAATCTGTCACTTCTCTGTCTCCCCGCTGCCCTTTTCCAAAACTAATCCCTCCATTCTCTTCCTTCACCTGGTCATGCAATTTAAAGTTCAAATTCCCCATATTCATAATAGAGAGAGACATGATAAGCAAGATCTTGAGTCGGAAATGTGGGAAAGAAGTGGATGATATCATATTAAGAACGCCACTTTCACTGCGTTGTGATTAGATTTTTCAGTTTTTATTTGTTAGGCTCATGATCGTGTGTGGTGATGGAGGTGACACTGATGGTGCGATTGGGTTTGGGAAAATAAAGAGAGGAGAGGGGAAAGAGAGAAGTGAGAAACTGAAGGGCAGATAAGTAAATTATCTTTAATGATTCATGTGGAAGCTAAAGGAAATTCAGCTCAATAGAAGTAAGCCTCATTTTTGTTAAATCAGCATTCTGATGATCAAAAAACAGATAAAGATATCAAAATTGAATTTTTTTTTTAATTCAGCAATTGATCAGACAATAATAATTCAAACACTAAAATAGAATATATATATATATATATATATATATATATATATATATATATATATATATATGGTTAAATGTCTAATTAAATGACAATATGCATTGCCATATACACAAAATCATCCGTCTTCATTTTAACAAATTAGCCTAGATAATCCAATTAAGTAGCCCATGTCAATTTTGAGTTTAGAATAGCTTGTTTAACTGTTGGATTGATTTTTCACAATTCCAAAGTTTATAGCTATTACTTATTATCTTAAATCAGAAGTTACTAAATGTGTTCTGTTGTATTCTCAATGATTGTCACTGTATATAAAAATCTGCAAACCCTCATCAAGTGGCCTATTAGCTCAGTTGGTTAGAGCGTCGTGCTAATAACGCGAAGGTTGCAGGTTTGAGACCTGCATGGGCCACTTCTGCACAATTTTAAACGAAAAAAAAAACCTTTTTAAGTCAATTTTTATAATTAAATTAACTCCACTTTGCTTCTTTTTTTTTTTTTTTCTAAAAATTTGTTTTCCTTCTTTCGGCAATTTTGCTTCATTTTTTCTAAAGAAAAAAAAGCTTTTTAACTCAGTTTTTTTTTCTCAATTTTTATTTTTTAATTAACTCAGCTTTGCTTCAATTTTTTTAAGAAAAAAATTTTTTTAACCCAATTTTATTCAAGAGAAATAGTTTTTTTTTTTTTTTTTATACCTAATTTGGCTTAAGTTTTCAAAAAATTAAATCAAATTTGTTTTAACGAAGTTGAGATAAATTAAATACTATAGGTAAAACAATGATAATTAAGGAAAGGTGAGATTTTATTTAAATTGCATTTGAATATATGGATTTGGATTTTGAAAGGTTGATATTTGTAACTATTCTATAAATTTATTGTATAATAAAATTTAGAGTGGATTTGATTTAATGTGATACTGAAATATAATTGCATCATTAGTATTTGTACTTTTTAAAATGTTCTATTTGAGTAGCTGGGACTATTTTTTTTTTTATTTCATTAATTGCTTAACTTAAAAAAATGTGTTGCATTTCGGTGTTTTCACCTATTTTATGATCACTGGAGCATTGACTTAGTAAAGCATAGTGCAGCCACGTGTATATTATCGAGCAATAAATTTAAGATGGATTTTTGCTCCTTTCAAAAATATATATAAAAAAATATATCCTTCAATCTCCCACTCCTCTCTCCCCCCTACCCTTTTTCCAAACCTAATCCGGCCATTACTGCTACGTCCACCACCATACCACCATAAGCCCAACAATTAAAAATCGAAAATCTTATCACAGCTTAGTGAAAGTGTTGGTGTTAATCTAACAGCAGACTCACCCAAGAGTTTCATCCATCCTCTAAAAATGTAATCCCCACAATTAGCCAAAAGCACCTATTTCAAAGTTAGTTTGGATTCATCTAATCACAGCAAAGACTAAAGACAAATTAAAAAAAATCCACCAATTGTTCATTGTGAATTGCAGCAGCCAAGCAAGAGAGAGCTACTTTAGATTTCTCTTCTAAAGTCGCATAAAATTATTCAACATCACACATTTTTTGAAATGGTTCAAAATCAATTGGCAAAGCAAAACGAAAGCACCGTTCTCTTCCTTTACTTGGTCATCTAATTGAAATTTCAAATTCCCCAAATTAATAATAGAGAGAGACATGATTGGCAAGATCTTGGGTCAGAAATGTGGAGAAGAAGTGGATGATATCATATTGACAACACCACTTTCACTGTGTCGTGATAAGATTCAATTTTTAATTGTTGTGCTCAGGGTGGTGTGGTGATGGAGGTGGGCATGATGGTGAGATTGGGTTTGGGAAAATGAAGAAGGGAGAGAGGCGGGAGAGAGAGAAAGGTGTGAGAGATTGAAAGGTAGATAAGTTATTTTATCTTTAATGATTCATGTGGAAGTGAAAGAAAAGTCAGCTCGGTAAAAGTGAGCATCATTTTTACTTAATCAGCGCTCTAAAGATCGAAAAAAAAAAAAAAAAAAGCAAAAATATCATAATAAAATAATTTTTTTAAAAAACAATTAAGCAATTGATTGGACCAAAAATAATTAAAACTCTAAAATAGAATATTTTAAAAAATACATACGCAATTTTTCAATATATATATATAGGATTATGTTAACAAGTGCCTTTTAGGCACTTGTTAAGCATTTAATATACTAATTATTTTATTTAATATATTAATTACACTTTTAATGAAAGTTTATATTTTCAATATCAAATTTAATTAGGCAATTCCCTCTTTTTTTTATTTCTTAATAAAGCCAAAAAAATTTTGTCCAAATTTTTTTTCCAGAAAAATTTCCTCCAATTGCAAGAATGGAAATGGTAATGTTTGTTTTTTAATTAAAGAAAATTTCTAATATAAAAAGAAAAATAGTATATTACATAAAAGAAAATTATTTCATTTCATTATATTTTCATTTAGATTAATGAAATTTACTATAATATTTGTAATATGATGGTTTGGCTTATGCTATTGGTAGTTATTTAATGTTTTATGTGGTTCATGTTAAATTTTTTATGATAAATTTTAATATTTCTAATAGAATTAGTGAGAATGAATTAGTGAGAATAAAAAAATAAAATCTCTAATTAATTTATGGAATAAGAAAGAAAGTATATAGATTTATAATCTAATAAAAAGAAACATAATAATATATTTGAAGTTCAACGTTATTTTTATTTTTATAATTATAGTAAATTTTATTTTTTGACATAAAAATTTATATATCGAATAAAAAATTATGGAAATATGATATAGTATACCATTTATTTTTTATATTTTTGTAAGAAAGGTTATGAATTTTTCTAAAAAAAAAAAATTGGAGAGAATTTTTTTTCAATAGAAAGAGTGCAATGAAATTTTCAATTTTTTGACTTTATTAAGAGATAAAAGAGAAAGAAGGTTGCCTAATTAAATTTGACATTAAAAATAAAAACTTTCATTAAGAGTGTAATCAATGTATTAAATAAAATAATCGGTATATTAAATATTTAACAAGTATTTAGAGGGCACTTGTTAACATAACCCATATATATATATGGTTAAGTGTCTAATTAAATAACAATATGCATTGCTATATATACAAAATCATCCGTTTTCATTTTAACAAATTATTTCATCCATTCTGAAAAAAATGGTGATTAAAAAAGTTAGTTTTATTTATAAATAAGTGACCATTTAGTAATTCAATAAAAAAAATGACAAAATGATTAATTTACTCTTTCATTTCCTAAATATGAGAGATATTTTCCTAATTTATATTGCAATTAATATATATCTTTTTAACAACTTATGATAAAGTTATTACTATCTTAAAAATATTAAATTTTCTTTTAATAGCCACTTTTTTTAAAATGAACAGAGTAGGTTGGACAATCTAACTAAATGGCTCATGTCAATCTTGAGTGTAGAACATAAAAGGCAATTAGATAGGTTTTTCAACTGTTGGGTTGATTTTTCACAATTCCAAAATTTATACCTATTACTTATTTATTATCTTCAATTTTGATTAAGATTTAGAATTAGCTACAAAAGTAGCAACATCTAAAGTTACTAAATCTGTTTTGTCGTATTCTCAATAAAATGTTACTAACATTTTATCAATTGGCCTATTAGCTCAGCTGGTTAGAGCGTCGTGCTAATAACGCGAAGGTCGCAGGTTCGAGACCTGCATGGGCCAATTGAATTCTTTTTGGATAATTTTGCTTCATACTTTTTAAAAGAAAAAAAAATAACTTTTTTAATTGAATTAGCTCCACTTTCCTTCAATTTTTTTTTTCTAAAAATTTGTTTTCCTTCTTTGGGCAATTTTGCTTCATTTTTTTAAAAGAAAAAACAGCTTTTTAATTCAGTTTTTTCTCAATTTTTATTTTTTTAATTATCTCAACTTTGCTTCAATTTTCTTAAGGGAAAAAAAAAAGCTTTAACTCAATTTTACTCAAGAGAATTAGCTTTTTTTTTTAATACCTAATTTTGCTTCAGTTTTTTTTTTTTTTTCAAAAAATTAACTCAATTTTATTTTAAAGAAGCTGAGATAAATTAAATACTATAGGTAAAACAATGATAATTAAGGAAAGGTGAGATTTAGGTTTTGGGATTTTATCAGGGCAGTCATGAAGAACAAAATGATAACATTATGGTTGATTTATGATCCCATTTAGTAGAATTCATTCATAGTTTCATATTTTTTACATTTAGAAAAAAAAATATTCATTTTAATTTTATAAATTCAATTTTATATATGAAATTATATAATTAAAACAATTGATTGTGTAAAACAAAATCCCATATTTATTTACTTATATATGACAATGAGAAATAAAAATCATGATAAACAAATGACTAAGGCTTTCTTTGGGATTTTTTTTTTTTATAAGAAAGTAAAAGATAGTTTTCTTTGGAATAAGAAAAGAAATAAAATGAAATGATCAATAGATCATTTCTTTTTTGAAAGTTTAAGGGATAAGAAAAAGATATTGGTTATTAAGGATAAAATAGTATTATTAAAAGGTTATTTTTAGTACTAAATAAGGGAAATCTCTTATTCCTTTAATTTTAAGAGGAAAAGAAATACAAGTTTAAAACAACAATTAATCTCTTTATATTTATGTTTAATTAACTTTATATCATTTTATGTTTAGTATATTATTTTTCATTTATGTTTAATTGAGAATGTTATCAATCAAAATGAAACATGAATTTTAAAATTTGACCCCTTAAAAATGAAATTCAAATATCATAAAATTTATTAAGACTTAAATTTATATTACTCTGTCTAAAAATATTTTCATCTTTTTTTCACAAAAATTAAGAATACAATAAATTAAAATGATATTTTTCTTTTTATACCCTTAATTTTGTTTGTTTTGAGACATTAAATGTATGTTAAAAATAAGTAATAATACAGGGTAAAGAAGAAAAATTAAGTAAAATTAATACTACTAATAGGAAGATAAATCTTTTGTGATATCTAAAAGAAGGATCATAATCTTTTCGCGAGAGAAATAATAAACAATTAAATAAGTGTTATTCCTTCTATCCGAAAAAGATAAGCTCATTTTTTCATAAATCTCAAATTATAGGTCACTTTCCTCTTTTAAATGATAGTTAATTTATTAATTTACTAATATATCCTTATTTGATACTCCATCAGTCCTATAATAATAAGTTTGTTTTTCTTTTGTCTTATCCAAAATATAGTCCACTTTCATTTTTAAAATCATAACTCATTTGTTAATTTTTTGTAAGCATTCAATGTTTTTAGCACAATTCCAATCACAGCATGCTCATAGTTAACAAATTTGGTATCTAGCAAACTCATTTTTGCCGTGACAGGCAAGCCTTTTCTTCCAAGAAAGGAAAGTCCTACTCGAACAGCTCCTAAATGGAAATAATTATATCTCTCTTGTTTCCATCTTGTAATAAGAGAAGATGAAACTTCAAGAGTAACATTCTGTTTTGCATTAGTTGCTTGGAGAGCACATTGGTCCAATATAAAAGATTGAACATATTCTTTTACTGAAGGTCTGCAAATAGAAATGAGAGTTCTGATACTTCGAGTAAGAGAAGTATCTTTTTTATAGACATTATAAGAATTCAAGAGAGGCATTGAAGCGGCAAAAATCTAAGCATCATTTGAAACATATGAATATTTTACCAAATTTTCTATTGTAGAAGCTAGAATCTTTTTACAAGAGTTAGGAAGAGAAAGAGAAGAAGATAAACAGACTAGACTACTGGATGTTTCTCTAATTCTTCAAAACTTTTTGGATATGAATTTTTCTCTGTTTTTTTTTTTTTTCGTACGATAAACTTTAGGTGAAGCTGCTCCTCTTATAAATATCTCTATTATGCCTTCCAAATATGACTAGCCCATTCCAATTATTGGACTTATGAATACAGGAGCTCAAAAAACTATGATAAATCCATCAATTCTTCCCAATTCTCTTTGGGAAATTCATCATGAATATTTTGAAGCAACTAATGGATAAGTGTTTTCTACCTCTCTCAGATCTGAAAAACCTACTTGCCTCATTAGAGGATCCTGTACATCAGAAATAATCTAAGAAAAAGATCTATTTAATAATCTGCTCAATTTCACAATAATATTATAAAAGGATCTCCCGCCATAGATAAGTCTGTTTAAAAATGATTATTGGCTTTGTTGGCATTTGATATGAGTAATATTATTGTAGGGTTTGTTGAGATATCACTTGGTATCAAAGCCTTACAAAGAATGATAAATGGTGTTATGAGTTAATATTTGTTAAGATTAAAATTCATTTGTTAATTTTCTATCATACTTTTATTTATTTTGTATTATTATCAAACAAACATTATTAAATGTGATAATTAGAAAATTACAATAAAAAGAGCCATCTAATATTAATTAGGAATATTATAGGAAAAATATAACGTTTTAACCATAAATTATATTTTCTTAATCTGCAACTATAAGTCTATTATTATGGGACAAAAAGAGTATATTTTAATATTAATGCACCACATTTTTATTAACTATTAATTAATTTAATTAGACTATTAACTAAAATATACATATATCTTTTTATATTTCTCATCATATAAAATGATTGAGTTGTTGGCATGTTGATCAATAATGAAAATTTAATTCTTTTTATCATAACAATAAAATTTTATTGGTTTTGAAACTTAAAATTAAAAAAATTAAACAATAATAATTCTTTGCAAGATAATCATTTATTAATATAAGTAAAATAGTATTTATGAAAATTATTATTTTAACTGAATTAATCAATTTTTTAATATTTACAAAAATAAAAATAAGTCTATTTTTTTCGGATGCGCAGAGAGAAAAAAATCCATCTTAAATAACAATTTAGCCGATATAGATAAGCATCAAGTTTCTATTCATTAGTATTGCTGTTCGGTTGTAATTTAATGATGTAAAATCAAAATCATAAGCCGACGAAAGAATTTGGAGTTTTTATCGGCTACTTGTAATAATTTGATTCAACAAAACTTTACTCAAATTTGGTTGTCGGCATTTAAAAATCTGGACCTTTGAATTATCTGAATAAAAAAAAATAAAAAAATCTGTGCATTGTAATTTCAAAAGAAAGCAACATTTGCCGTACATGATGATGCTCCGAGTGTCAAAGGAAAGATTCCATCCCTTTCTTGATAAGATTTATGAAGTAGAAAAAGAGCAACATTTTCTAAAATCCCATAAAACTTGAGTTTTATTATTAATTTGTATGCCGCTTGGAATTAAATTTTTCAAAAATACTTTTAATAAAATTTTTTATATTTTTTTTAAAATTATTTTTAAATAAAAATAAATAAATTGATTTTTTTTATAAGTAATTTATAAAAAATAAAAATTAATGAATTAAATAAAAAAATTCTAAAAGTGTTTTTTTAATAACTGACTATAATCTAATCGCACCTATATGTATGTTACTCCACATGGTTTATTGTTTATCTGAGCAATCACTTCATTTGTTTGTTTGTTTTTTTAATTTAACAAATTGCCTTTGTTGAATTTAGTCTCGCTTGAAAATGGGAAGATGTTAAATAAACATAATATGACATTAATCCATTAATTTAAAATAGCAAAACCTAATATGATTCTTTTAGTATATATTAATTTTTTTAACGTATTTCATATATTAATTTGTATTATAATTTATTATGATTCATTTTAAAATATAATTTAATTTATAAATATTTAATAAATCGAAATAATATTATTGATTGCATAATAAGTTAGTTTTTCTCTTTTGATAATTTTCACTAAAATGACAATATTCATAATTTGACATATTTAAATCTAAGATTTTTCTACGTTTCACCCATCCAAATCCAAATCCGAACGCTGGTAAAGAAGAGGCCATGTACAAGTTGCAGGGTGTTGTACATATTGGTCATTCAGTTGTTTAGATTTCAATTGAAAGTACGTATCCAGCTATGCTTTTTACAGGCTTCTGGCTAGCTAGCCACCAAGAATTCAGCAGGTTTAAATGGTCATTTAGTTGTTTAGATTTCACTTGAAAGTACGTATCTCTAGCTATGCTTTTTACAGGCTTCTGACTAGCTAGCTACCAAGAATCCTGCACGTTTAAAAGTCAAGATCATGGTTATTAAATCCTGACAGGCCAGTTTGTCAGACAGAAAAAATAAAGAATTGGAGGTTAAAACGGTCCAAAATGAGTCTGAAATTCAGAAAAATTAGACCAGGCCAATACCCAGCAGAATCAGCCGGGTAACCGATGATTCTATTGACCCAATTAATTTTTTACAAGTGAGATGGATCGATAAATTAAAAAAAAAAATGCTGCCAAATTAAAAAATTAAATTATATATATTTAAATTTTTAAATTATCATTCACTCATTTGATATTTTAATTAAATGAATATTTAAATTTATATTTTTTTTATATAAAATAATATAAATCTAAGTAAACTTTTCCCTATCAAATAGTAAAACTCATTTAAATTTGATTTTCAAAATAACCACTTAATATGTTTTTTCTCTAGTTCATAATTTTAAAATGGTTTTAAATTTATATTTCTTATAAGTAATATTCATTAATTACTTATGTTACGCCCCGATCCCGAGGGCACGTGACTAGCACTAGGACACGGGACATGCACATGGCTACCAGTACCCGTAGTAAGCCTAACCCAAACCACAAGACAATAAGCCCACAACACACAACTGAAAAGCCCAACTGGGAATGGGCTATGGGTCCAAATAAGATAAGCAGAACCAAAAGAAATCACAACACAACACAATATCAAATTGGCCCAACATCACTTATTTCATATATTCTAGAAAGAAATAAATTACAGAAAGGTTTTGCTTAACTCAAATATTACAGCTCTTTAAAATACATAGCTGAAATAATACATAAAACTCAATTACAAAGTATAACATTGCGGAGTTCTAGAGTTACAATTACAAATGTACTTCTATTATATACATTATTAATATCTCATGAATACAAATCACTGCCGAGGGGAAATTGACAGTCTACTTAATTACAATTCCTTCCCAGCTCATTCCTTGATCTGAAAGCAACAAGATGTACAGGAATGAGCGTTCGACTCAGTGAATGATACCAGTTAATATATTAAACTGGTACCTTATAGAGAGAATTTTAATGCACATGTTATGCATTATGCCACAGAATCAGACAAATCATCCAATCAAGCAAGGATGGGGTATGGTCCACAGTACCACACTAATACTCAATACTCAACATGGGGAGCCGATCCCCCTACTCTGGCTCTCTGAATCCAAATAATCTTTCTCTTATATGCAAGGGGCCCGGCCGTTACTGGTCTGTACCAAGCAGCCCTGACCCGACTGACAGCAGCCCTGGCGATGAGCAGGGTCGGCCGGTATCCAACAGTCATAGCTCATCTTCTGAATCTCATCATAATCCAAATCATAACCATAGTAAATCCATAACCCTAGGTGGTACTGTATCCTCCCGACCTTCATCCATCAATCACAACCACAGTATGGCACATAATACAAAATATCAATTAATCATTCACAGTCAAATGTTACGTGCTTATATATGCAGTAGTAGTGCATAATATACATATATATACACACAATAATGCATATGAAATGAAAACAGGATAATACATCAGTGAGTATCACTTACCTAACTGTCGACGCTTCCGACCGGCTTCCCTCAGAAGAGTAGCCTTGGAACCAGGAAGACGCTAGACACCGACACCTCGCAACAGAGAACAGGAACATGATAAGAATTACTCTCAATCTCATAACAGACTCGACAACCTAACAAATATTCTAAGAACCACTAAACATATATTAACTCATATACCAACTGAAATACAAGGGTTCCGGGTTCACCTTCACAAATTTTGAACATACAGAAGTCGAGGATAGTGCCAGAACGTTGAAACAGAATCACTGGACCTCTCCACGAGCCGGCACCACGCGCCACTGCCGGCTGGCCATGCGCTGCCGCCGATGGTGGCGGATCAGGGGAAACTCCACACCAGCAGGCTCACCTCAACCCCAGGAGTCCAAAAATGATCACCACTCGCCGGAACTCGCCCTCCAGCCACCGGAAAATGCCTCCAAAGTCACGGTTTGGTATTTTCCGATCTCCTCCTCCGGTGGTCCTTAGGGGGCAAGGCAGGTATCAAAATGAAGCTCTCATCTCCAAGAGTAAAATGGCACGAAGATCGCTGGATGCCGCTGCCGGAATCAGCCAGAAAATGGAGTTGAAGTTGCGGTGGTCGGCGGTACTTCTCTCCTCGCGTACGCCGCCGTTCCGCCGCCGATCACCGAGCTGCCACCTCCCTCGAGGTCGCCGGTCATCCTTCTACCCAGTGGTGGTGGCGGTGGCCGGAACACCTCCAACACCCACTCTCTCTCTCTCTCGGCCTCTCCCTTTCTCTCTCCTCTCTCCTGCCCGTTTCCCACTTCTGCTTCCTTCCCAAAACTCACCGTTTTGCCTCCAATTAACCAATCACCAGCCTTCCATTTCTTCTTCTTTTTACTTAAAACAGATTATGTTTATATATATATACTAACCATATAATATACATATAATACTATATATATATCCTATATATATATACAAAATAATAACAATAATAATAATATTGATAATAACAATAATAATAATAATAATAATAATAATAATAATAATAATAATAATAATACCACCAATAATCATAATAATGAAAATGATAATAATAATAATAATAATAATAATAATAATAATAATAATAATAATTAACAATAATTCATAATTTATATATTAATAATAATTTACAACATATACTCATGAATATATATCAATAACATTATTAACGATAATTATAGTAATTATAACGAAAATCCAAATATCCAACAAAATACTATAATTAAACTTATAATATAATTAATACCTTTATTAATACTCAAATATCAAAATATAATCTAAACTACCATTCTCCAAAAATCCACATTAACATAATCATAATAATATAATATTATAATATTGTATCAAAATTGCCATTAATAATACGTATTCAAATAATATGAATATTTATAATTTAATAAAATATAATTTCAATTCTTACTTTAATAAGGAAAATAATAAAATAATATGTTTCCGTACGAAAATAGAATTTTATAAAATAATTGAAAATTAGGGGTATTTCAATCTTCACTCCTTCAGAAAAATTCGTCCTCGAATTTTCAAACACAGCACTTTACCATGACTTCTCCATCACACTTCCACTGCGCACTCTGAAACATAACTGAACCCAAAGGGAAGATAACAAAACCAACAACTTCAACAAGACATAAAACTATAACTAAGCCTCCAACAAAATCCTTCTAATACCAATATCCAATCTATTCTCTTAAACCTTACAGCAAATAACTCATCATTCCGTATTCCTATACCTTGGTTTAATCACAACTAACACTAACACAACTTTTGATTTAACACCAATCAGTTATAACCTTAAACATATCTTATCTTTAAGCACTTATTAATACTAAAGGTAATATTAATGCCTAACTTCTTACTTTCATGAACTATTTATTACATCAACCAGATACAAATCCAACAAATAATTCTAAGCTAATAAGACTCTTAATATTTCTTAATGCATTTCCAGACTAATAATTATTACTTAATCTCTAATAACCTCAATAAATATTCTCATGTCTAATATCTCATCAAACTTGTAATTTCCATTAAATTTAATTGTGAGAATAACTCCCATAGTAACTTCTTTAATCCTTTCATCAAGTAAAACATATCAATACTTAATAATTTGCTTTCCACTCTACTTGCTTTAACTAATTTCCTCAATATATCACCTTTGTCAAGGGTTTCTTCCCTCCAGAACAGTTAAAATGGTACCTATCAGCATATATGCATACTTACTAATAAATATACAAAACCAATAATTATTCCATTCATTTCAACATCCCTTAAATTAACAGAGTCATCAAGAAATTCTATTAACTCTAAGCATATTTTACACCATAAGTAATAGACTAACCAGTAATTCACAATTTATTTAAGACTTATTCTCTTACTGTAAAATACTTTAACATCCTAGCTTAAATAGTTATTGTCTCCCAACCATACACATTTAACCCATATCATTATCTTATTTCGAAATTTCCATCAACATCTTATGATCTTTCATATTCCTAATCTTTCTATTTATCCAGAAAAAATCAATAAATTCACTACTCTTACTGACACTCGATAAAATCTCCATGCAGAATTTACATCTTTCTTAACCTACGCCATTCCATTGTTATCTCAACTTAACATATATACTTCATGAATATGCCCAAATAATAACTCTATTATATGCTATAATAAAATTCTTTCCTTAGTAAACTCAATACTTAATCTTTAATCCTTTCCACAATGTAATCTAGAATCTAATATCTCAAAACATTATCTCATTCCGAGAATTTCAATCCACTACAGGTATATCTCAAAACTGTTTAAATTTGCAAAACTATTTAAAATCATTCGTAAAAATTAAAACATTTTCACTTTTATTTTAGAGCTCAAGGTACTGTGTCTAGGGATGCTACACAATATGCAACCTTAATGCAATGATCCATGAAGAAGATGATATATGAATAATGACTAATAATTTATGATGCATGATTCAATGAATGCAGACAGACATATACACTGGACACGAGTACAGAGTTCTAAAATAATAAATTCTCAAAACTAGTATTAAAATCATACTTGAAAATCAATTATCATCTTTAAATTTTATTTAAAACATTCCATTTCCAAATCATTTAAAATTTTGAATAAAGTCATTTTATATCCTACTGGATTAAGTTCTCGGAGATCCTCAATTTCACAATTCATACAGCCTTAATATCCTATCCTTTATAAAAGCTCAAATCATACCCTCTAATCATATTCTACTCATCCAAGAACCTTTACCCCAACAAAAATTTACTAACATCACAAGGTTAAGGAAATCATAAAATTTCATCATAACATCACGCTAACGCTGAACTGGAAGCAAAGGAAACTCAAGACGACAATTGAAAATTCTATACTTTGCATGTTATAGAAATAAGGACCCACAACACTGAAAATATAAAAGGCCACAAAATCTTTGCTCTGATACCACTTTGTCACGCCCCGATCCCGAGGGCACGTGACTGGCACTAGGACACGGGACATGCACGTGACTACCAATGTCCGTAGTAAGCCTAACACAAACCACAAGACAATAAGCCCACAACACACAACTGAAAAGCCCAACTGGGAATGGGCTATGGGCCCAAATAAAGTAAGCAGAACCAAAAGAAATCACAACACAACACAATATCAAATTGGCCCAACATCACTTATTCCATATATTCCAGAAAGAAATAAATTACAGAAAGGTTCTGCTTAACCCAAAGATTACAGCTCTTTAAAATACATAGCTAAAATAATACACAAAGCTCAATTACAAAGTGTAACATTGCGGAGTTCTAGAGTTACAATTACAAATGTACTTCTATTATATACATTCTTAATATCTCATGAATACAAATCACTGCCGAGGGGAAATTGGCAATCTACACAATTACAATTCCTTCCCAGCTCATTCCCTGACCTGAAAGCAACAAGATGAACAGGAATGAGCATTCAACTCAGTGAATGATACCAGCTAATATATTAAACTGGTACCTTATAGAGAGAATTCTAATGCACATGCTATGCATTATGCCACAGAATCAGACAAATCATCCAATCAAGCAAGGATGGGGTATGGTCCACAGTACCACACTAATACTCAATACTCAACATGGGGAGCCGATCCCCCTACTCTGGCTCTCTGAATTTAAATAATTTGTCTCTTATATCCAAGGGGCCCGGTCGTCACTGGTCTGTACCACGCAGTCCTGACTCGACTGACAGCAGCCCTGGCGATGAGCAGGCCCGGCTGGCATCCATCAGTCATAGCTCATCTTCTAAATCTCATCATAATCCAAATCATAACCATAGTAAATCCATAACCCTAGGTGGTACTGTATCCTCCCGACCTCCATCCATCAATCACAATCACAGTATGGCACAAAATATAAAATATCAATTAATCATTCACAGTCAAATGTTACGTGCTTATATATGCAGTAGTAGTGCATAATATACATATATATACACACAACAATGCATATGAAATGAAAACAGGATAATACATCAGTGAGTATCACTCACCTAACTGTCGATGCTTCCGACCGGCTTCCCTCAGAAGAGTAGCCTTGGAACCAGGAAGACCCAGACACCGACACCTCACAACAGAGAATAGAAACATGATAAGAATTACTCTCAACCCCAGAACAGACTCGACAACCTAACAAATATTCTAAGAACCACTAAACATAGATTAACTCATATACCAACTGAAATACAAGGGTTCCGGGTTCACCTTCACAAATTTTGAACATACAGACATCGAGGATCGTGCTAGAATGTCGAAACAGAACCACTGGACCTCTCCACGCGTCGGCACCACGCGCCGCCGCCGGCCGGCCACTCGCCGCCGCTGGCGGTGGCGGATCAGGGGAAACTCCACACCAGTAGGTTCACCTCAACCCCAGGAGTCCAAAAATGATCACCACTCGCCGGCACTCACCCTCCAGCCACCGGAAAATGCCTCCAAAGTCACGGTTTGGTATTTTTCGATCTCCTCCTCCGGTGGTCCTCAGGGGGCAAGGCAGGTACCAAAATGAAGCTCTCATCTCCAGGAGTAAAACAGCACCAAGATCGTCGGATTTTGCTACCAGAATCGGCCAGAAAATGGAGTTGAAGTTGCGGTGGCCGGCGGTACTTCTCTCCTCGCGTATGCCACCGTGCCGCCGCCGATCACCGAGCTGCCACCTCCCTCGAGGTCGCCGGTCCTCCTTCTACCCAGTGGTGGTGGCGGTGCTTGCCACCGCCCGCCGGAACACCTCCAACACCCACTCTCTCTCTCTCGGCCTCTCCCTTTCTCTCTCCTCTCTCCTGCCCGTTTCCTGCTTCTGCTTCCTTCCCAAAACTCACCGTTTTGCCTCCAATTAACCAATCACCAGCCTTCCATTTCTTCTTTTTTTTACTTAAAACAGATTATGTTTATATATATATACTAACCATATAATATACATATAATACTATATATATATCCTATATATATATACAAAATAATAACAATAATAATAATACTGATAATAACAACAATAACAATAATAATAATAATAATAATAATAATAATAATAATAATAATTAATAATAATTCATAATTTACATATTAATAATAATTTACAACATATACTCATTAATATATATATCAATAACATTATTAACAATAATTATAGTAATCATAACGAAAATCCAAATATCTAACAAAATACTATAATTAAACTTATAATATAATTAATACCTTTATTAATACTCAAATATCAAAATATAATCCAAAATACCATTCTCCAAAAATCCACATTAACATAATCATAATAATATAATATTGTAATATTGTATCAAAATTGTCATTAATAATACGTATTCAAATAATATAAATATTTATAATTTAATAAAATATAATTCCAATTCTTACTTTAATAAAGAAAATAATAAAATAATATGTTTCCGTACGAAAATAGAATTTTATAAAATAATTGAAAATTCGGGATATTTCAACTTAGATAGCATTTGTTAATTTTAATTGCATATATATTATATTTATTTTTAACTTATAAATCTAATATATTAACATATAAATATATAATGTATTATATTTTTATATGTATATTATATTTATTTTTGACATATAAATAACAAATATATAATATTATTTAAAATTTTAGTTTTATCCTAATTCGACCTCTAACCTATAATTCTCTATTTTCACAAATTAAAAAATCGGACTGAATTTGAAAACATTGGTCAAGGCCATATGCTTAGTCCTTTGAAATTTCAAGGATCGGAGAATTCAAGCTTAAATATGTGGACATGAAATTTAAGAAGATTCATCGCTAATTAAAACGAGTTGCGAATCATTTTCATTTTGTCTTAATCATCTCCGGTGTGTTTTTCTTGATCTTTACTTTTTTCTTTTTGGGTATTATTTTGTGATTTTTATGGAATTGTTTTGGGTTTGTTAGATTTCAATTGCTATACTCTTTTCTTTGTTCACATTTGGCCTTTTTTTTTTTTTTTTTTTTTTTTTTTTTTTTTTGTGGCAAAAAAGATAGAAATGAAAATTTTAATTGTAAAAGATTGATATTTTATTCATTTCATAAATTTAATAAAAAAATAAAAAAATTAGATAGAATGATTAAAGAATTAGACAAAAATAAATTTTAGAAATTTTTAAATTTTTTTTTTTTAAATAAAGTTTGAGAAATGAAAAAATAATTTGCCAAAAAAAACTTTAAACTTAGACAATTCAAGATTGACTTAGTCATCATTCATGACTTGCTGAATTTCTAGGCTTTCTTAGTTAAATATACAGCAACTATCAATTAACTTAAGCATAACTAAAGAAATCAAATGTATCAAATTATTATAATTAAATTTTACAATAAAAAATTAAATGAAATTAAATTCGATTTAATTTGACTTTTAATACTCAATTTTCAATATTCATATATAAATAAATACATACTAAGAATAACTAAATATTTTCCCACAGGAGAAACACTGTTATTAGTTTTAATCAAATTTCAAAATGTATGGTAGTAGCTGTAAAGACATTAGCCTATGCTAGTGTGAGAGATGCGCAGAGACAATTGCTAGTGCTACATATATACAGCATTAATCCTTTGCGAGGGTGAGATTCACTTATTATGCAAAATTGGCTAATTTTCACTAACAGTCTCTGAATTATTGACTGAATAATATTATGGTTTTTAAATTTTAATTTATAGCAATAAATTCTCTGAATTTCAATTTCAATAACACAATAATCCCTGAACTTTAATTTTAACAGTAAATCCTATGAATTTTTATTTTAATAACAGAAAACTCCTTCACGTTATTTCTCATTAAACACCTTAATAAAATACTGACATTGCATAACATGTGTAAAATCAAAAAATAAAAAAAAAAAAAGAAAAAAGTTAAGTCATTAAATTTGAAAAATCAATAAATTTGGCTAGCTGGAGGATTTAAGAAAGTTTTGAAAAATGATTTAGTTTGTCATAAAAATTCAGCTCGATGAAAAAGATAGAGGGAGAAAGAGAAAGAGAAAGGGAAACAAATGAGCTAAAATCCCAACGAAAATTTATTTTAACATTGAAAATTAATTACTAAGATTTACTGACATAACATCCCATGCGTACATTTAATGAACCAATTTTTTTTCTTTTTTCTTTTTGAGTTTACATGTGGCATCATACGTCAGTATTCCATTTGAGTGTCTAACAAGAAATGACGTAAGAGGATTTTCTATTACTAAACTTAAAATTTAGAAATCATAGTATTACTGAAATTAAAGTTCAAAGAGTTTAATGTTACAAATTAAAGTTCAGAAACCATGGTGTTACTGAAATTGAAGCTTAAAGGGTTTACTGTTACAAATTAAAACTCAAAAACTATAATATTACTAAATCAATAATTCATGGACCATCAGTGAAAATTAGCCTTGCAAAATTCATTACATCAATGGGAAAAAAAAAAATTCTAACATCAAATCTAAAAATAAAATAGTTTAATTAGCAAAAAGGAAGTGTCATTAATTTTTTTTCTTTGTTTAATTTGTAGGTTGAAACGTATTAAGGAGTATTAAGGGGAGAAAATACTATAATTTAATATTAAATTAGCTTATTATAAAACAATAACTACAGATTTTTTTTTTTACATCAAAAATTTTAAAAAAATAAAAATTGTTAAGATTTGATTTCTTACAAGATTAATCACCAAGCATGAGTATATTGTGAAGAGAGAATCACTCATTTTAGATTGCAAAGTTACCGTTACCAAATAAAATAGTATCCATGGCAAGAAAAAAACTCTTTTTTTTTTTTTTTTAAATAAGATATACACAAACAGATTTAACAAATAATGGATAAAATTATAGCGATTTTACAAAGGCATACTAATGAGTTTTTTAGCTAATAAGCTTTTAATTCAAATAGTTTTGAAGTTATTTCCATGCTACAAAATTGCAATCTAGAACAAGTGGAAATCAAATCAACCAAAAGCAAAAGTCTAATTCAAAAAAATTTCCTAATAAAATAACAAAATAAAATATATACATATATATATAAGAAAGATTTTGAAGAACTAAATTTTGAATATCTCTGGATTAAAATTTTGAGATGTGAGAAAATAAAAATGAAAATTTAAGAACAACATTAACACTCGTAATTAACATCCAAAATTTCATTGATAAAAAGCTACATAAAAAAAAGAGTCAAAGCCAAACCCGAAACGGTTCCATACCCTGAAAAGCTTATGCAAGAAAAAGAAAAACACAGAATCGGTTGGCACTTGAGCAAGAAATTAAAATAAACCTCTGATTTAATTCAACTATATACAGAAATTAACAGAAAGAAGGAAGAAGTAAAATCAAGAAATGCTACGCTTGCCAGGGCGATCAGCAACTTTCATAGTCTTGTCAATAAGCTGCTTTGCTTTTCTGCTACGGATCTCAACTTTAACACTTGAGCTCTTGTCCATTTTTATGTATGGTTTCTTGGATTTCTTCAAGGCTCTAACCTTTGATTTTATTGATTGAACTAAATTCTCTAGCTGATTTGCCATCTGGGCTTTTTTTTGAATTTCAATTTTCAAAAATCAGGAAAATCAAGAATTGTTTATATAATCTTTAAATTGGAATTAAAAATGCAAGAATTTGATACAAATCTTGCTTTTTTCTTTTTTTGGGAAGGGAGTTCTGAAAACAGAGGATCTCTGCTTTCTTTTTCTTTGTATTCCTCAAGTCTGAATTTGGCTTCTGTCATTTCTGTGCTTTTATCGAAATGGTGATAAAAAATGGATTTCATTTCTGAGATTATTACGAGTTTGCCATTGGCTGTTTTATTTTGACTATTAGATGGGTTGGGATCATCTGTATTTAGGTGCATCCATTTGTTGAGTATGCACCACTTGATGGTATAAGAGAATTCCATACATAATAAAAAAGAAACAAGAAATTAAGTTTACAACATTAACATTAAATATTAAAATCTAAGATTAGATATTTTTTTTTTCAACAAATTACTATTATTAAAAATGGCTATATACTAATATATATTTAATATTAATTCATCAATTAATTATATGAAATTGATCTAAGTGAAAAATTGATAGCTTATCTATGTTGTTGGGGAGAAATTTTTAGGTAAATTAAATTTATTATGTCACTTATAAATTAAATTAATAGAAATATAACACGTCAAATAATGATATCAAATTATCTATAAATTATAGCATCAATAAAATGTGATTTATTTTTATTGGATTAATTTATGACTGATTTGGTATTATTAATTGACATGTCATATTTTTATCAGTTTAGTCTATAAATAATATAATAGACTTAGTTTGTCTAAAAATTTCTGGTGTACTATTAGGCACACTATCTAAATGTTATTATTAAATTTAACTAAATTCGAAGTCTTTGCTATTATTGCACATCAATAAACAATGAACTTAAATTAACTTAATAAAATCAAATGCTGCATTGATAGAGTTGGCCACATGCAAAATGTGCAATTGTGATCATTTACTGTAATCAAAGTATCCAACATTAATCAATAATAAAGAACTTAAATGAAATTATTTTTGGCATTTTTTTAAAATTGAATTAATTATATATTATAAATTTGATACTTCCTCTATTATGAAAAAAGTGATCATTAAAAAAAAATCACTATTTTTAAGGTAATAATAACTTTATCATTAGTTGTCAAAAAAATCCCTATTAATTACAGTATAAATTAGAGAGACGTCTTTCATACTTGGGAAATAAAAGAGTAAATTATTTATTTTATCATTTTTTTATTGAGTTGCTAAATGACTACTTATTTATGAATAAAATTTACTTTTTTAATGGCTATTTTTTTTTAGAATAGAGTGAATATATAAGAGATATGATACTTAACCAGGGTTATTTGATGGGACTTGAACATCAATTTGATCAAGTGAATAAATATGATAATTGAATAGTTAACAGGATTTCTTAACAATTTTACTTGGTTTTCAAATTAAAATCTAACGTTTAATTTCCCAAAAAAAAAATAGAGAAAATTAAATATTTAATTTTCTCATTCTTAGGTAGAAAAGTCTAAAATTCACCATTTTTTTGTGTATGAGAGATTGTAATTTATTTTTAATTTCAAAATTGTCCCTTATAATTTATTAATTTTATAATCAATTAAAACAGTGAAAATTTTTAAAATATATAGATTTCACAATCGATAAATTTAAAAATCATAAATTTTATTAAATTTACGAATTTAAGAATCACTAAACTCAAATGAAGTTTGAGATATTTTATAAGCTGAAAAAGCATTAACCATTTTAATATATAACACAATGTCCACAGATCTCCCAATCATTATAAAAAATAAAAGTCAGCAAATCTCTCAAGATATAATTATTTTTTTGGATACTGGGCACGCCAAAAAACCACAATAATAATAATAATAATAATAACAACTAATTAAAATTCAGAATATTAACTCTTCTAGGCCAAGCACAATCCACTAAGTTATTAGCCATCAAAACATACACATCTATAAGAGGCGACTGAAACTCATGATATAATTGTACACAATAATTGAGTTATACTTTCATTTTTTTTATTTTCCAATTGTCAAAAATAAAAGGTATGCAAACTTAACAATCACTAAATTTGTTTAGATTATTATGTCTGTATTTGGCTTTGAATTTAAAATACTTTTAATAAACCTCTTTTGAATTCTATAGGATTTAAGGAATTATAATTTTGGAAAAACTAAATCTTTTAATTTTTTTTTTAAACTATGATTTAACAAAAACAATTAAACATTTCTTAAAATTAATTTAAAATGCAATTTTTAAAAGCATGTTATAATTCAATTCCAAACAAACACTAATTGATGGTAATATCAAATATCATTACTTTTTCAATTTTTATTGTAGAAAAACTTATAAAATATCAACATTCTAAAAATTAGTTTACAAAATTAAAATCTAAAATAAAAATAGTAGTAATTTAGAAACTAACACTAATAATAATTATATTCTAATTAATTCTATCAGTTTTTTCCTAAACAGTAACACAAATTTATATTTTTTTTATATTGTACTTTTTTAATTAAAAAGTTTCATTTTATAATTTTACATAAGGTCTCTCAAAACCGTAAGCAGCGCTGATTTTGACCTATATATTTTATTTATATTAATATTTTAACACGTAACCATGACTAATATATTAGTAATAGTAAGAGTAAGCTAGTAGTATTCTAACTAAGAAATTTCATTTGACCAAAAAAAAAAAAGAAATAAACTTCAGTCCCCTCTTTTATTCATCACTCACAACAAGAAATGAAAAATACAAAAGGAGGCCCTACTGAATTGATGAGTCAAATATTTGGTTTCTTGTTCGCAGAATTCAAACTCAAATACTCAATTAATTGCTCATAACAAACATAATAAATTACTAGTAATATCCAGCAATAAATTGGGAAAATACGCTCTAAATTGACTGCAAACTATAAACAAAGGTATCAAGTTATCAACAACAACAACCCACACGCCACTACTTTCTCATGGGAATTTAAGAATTGCTGCCTCTTTCCATTTTATAAAGTTTTGGATTTTCTTTCATACTCAATGTTTTATTTATTTATTCTAACACCTGTCATTTAATGTTTTGATATACATATTAAAAAACTACATAATTAAAAGGTAAAAAAACTAAATTTTGATACCAAAAAATAAAAGCAATTAATATAAATATTTATTAAAGAAATAATGATAGAATAAAATTAAAAAAAAAATACTAATAAATAATTTATTAAAATCTTAAAAAAACAAATATTTTGAAATAAAAAAAATATAAAACGATAAATATTTTTAGAACGGAATGAGTATTTATTATTGACTTTAACTGTTGTTGAAATTCATAATTTTTTAAATTATCATTTATCTTGTTAAAATCAATGTTTTCAAATCAAGTCCGGTCTTAGAACCGGTGAAGCTAGAGGTTCACGACTTAGATGTCGAACCGGAGTTTTAAATAATATCATATATTTATTATTTATATGTCAAAAATCAATATAATAAACGTATAAAAATGAAATATATTATATTTATATGTTAACAATAAATATAATATACATATAATTAAAATTAACAAATGGTACTTAAACAATTAATAAATATTACTTATAAGAAATATAAATTTAAAACTATTAACTAGAAAAAATTAATATATTAAGTGGTTATTTTGAAACTCAAATTTGAATGAGTCTCACTATTTGATAGTAGGAAGTCTATTTAGATTTGCATTGTTTTATGTAAAAAAATATAAATTTTAATATTCATTTAATCAAAATGGTTAATGAACGAATGATAATTTAAAATTTAAAATAAATAATTTACTTTTTTAATTTGGCAGTAAAATTTTTCTTTTTTATTTATCGACCTAACCTATCCTCAAAAAACTGACTAGGTCGGCTGAATTTTAGTAGGATCTAGCCGTCCCGAGTTTCAAATTCCTTCTAAAAACGGTTTGGCCTTTGGTCCCTAATTTTTTGGTTCGACCGGCCGGGCTTGTCCGGGACCATCCCTAGTTTCAAATTCCTTTTAAACCGATTTGACCTTTTGTCTTTAATTTTTCAGTTTGATCGGCTGGACCCGTCCGAATACGACAACCATGGTTAAAATAGAGAAGATATATGATATGATCTCATATTAATTAAAAAGAAAAGTTACTACTCCTAGGAGTATTTAATATGAATAATAAAAGAATAAACAAAATTTCAATGGATTCAGTGTGAATCCTATTAGATTTTCATGCACTTTTATTTATATTGAATTGATATTTTTTAATTGAAATTTTGACTAAAAAATGGAGAGTAAAACTCTCCCATATATAGTACAAACTATGACATTTTTAAATTCAAAGCAGCAGCTATGAAATAGCAGTGGGAATGACTAATGGGTATTCATATTGACAACTTTAAGTTTTCATTTGCAGAAAATTTTGAGGCGGAAATCAAAGACGCCACAATTTTCTTGACTGAAAGCTTAGAAATATATATGGATTAAAATACATTTTCAAACCTATTATTTTTTTTCCCTAATAAATTATAATATTTAAATTTTAAGCCAAGAAAATTTCATATTTTTTATATTTATAGTTAAAAATAGGAAAGAAAATTAGTATATATGTTATGCTTGATTCATGGAATTGAATACACATAAATTAGAAATAAAATAATTATTCAATTCTATAATTTAGTTCATAACATAATTATTTCATTTCATATGAATGATCATAATATCCTTATAAATTAATTTCATTTTTAATATTAAAATTAAATATAATTTTATCAAATTTTATTTAAGAAATAATTTAAATGCAAAATACATAAAATTTTTATGACTTAAAATTTAAAAATAAAGATTTATTTATTAAATTAATTACCTAAATTTTAAAAATAAAAAATAATATATATATTAAAAATAAAAATCTGAAAATAAACAAAAAGTAATAGTAGTAAATTTTGACTTACCAATATTTTTTTTAAGTGTAAAAATAAAAATACTTTATTCCAAAGTTTAAGTTTCTTATTTTTTTTTTGTGAAATATATGTTTTCCATAAAAATTATAAAATTTTGTTATTATATGAAATCAATATTCATTATTTAAAATTTGAAATAAAGTAAAAAATAACTAATATTTACATAATAATTATTCTATTTCCAGTCAATTTCATGAATAAAATATAGCCATTAAAAAAAAAGTAAATTACAACAGTACCTACATTTTTTTTTGGTAAATTGGCTTTTATTAAGGTTTAAATTGAAACCTTTCGATTCTAGTTTTTCAAAATTTGGTTTAATAGATAAATTTATCTATCAGACCTCAAAATTTACTTTTCTCATCAAGAAAATATTTTTTTTTATTAATCAATTTCTCCTAAATAGTAAATACAGTAAATTGCTTCTTGAAGAAATATAGTGGAAAAAGAATAAAGTTTAACCCTTTTTTTAAAAAAAAAAAAAAATAAAGAATAGACGAAGGAGTTTGAGAATTTAAAGTAAATATAAATGTACATAAGATTCAATAACCTAATGCATTGAATAATTTCCCAATAAATAAGTACAAGAGGCCATCTCTTCTATACTTTTATCTTCTCACAAAACACAAGAATGTAGCTTCGGACACTTCAATCTCTCATTAAATCCTTTTCTTTTTCCCAAGAGACATCACTTTTTCTTTTTTTTCAAAATAATATTAAGTCATGTAAATTTGTATTAAAAAAAATTGACTCAATTAAATAAAATTTAAATACATCATTTAGTAAAAAATAAATAAATTATAATTAATTTTAAACACATCATAAATTATATCAAAAATTATATAATTACTATTATTATATCAGACGCTATTTAAAATTATTCTTTTATCATAAATTTAAACTCAAACTTAAAACTTTTCTCGTCCCAAGTAACAATTATATCAAATATTTCAACAAAAGCAACAGTCGAACCTGAGACCCCCAATGACCTCAGCTTTGTTCTTACTACTAGACCAATTCGTGGGTCCAACCACTAATGAAGAAAATTGCAAATTTAGCAGCTAAATCTTTGAAAAATTAAAAAAATTTTCAAACTCAAATCTGATTTATGATCAATTTTATTTATCACAAAACTAAAATCTCATTGCCAAGTAAATTTATTTATTATGCCAACTTTATGTTTAGTTTAGGGGGGAAAAAAAGGAATATTAAAGAAAAAAGTTGGAGGTAAAATTTATACGAGGAAAAAATAAGGATTGAATAAATTTTAGAATAATATATTTATTAACAATAAAATTAAACAAATATATTTTATTTATTTATTTGCATATATCATACTATAAATATAATATTTTTGGTAATTTTCACTCCTCTATCCTTGCAAATTTTGGGAGGAAAGTGTTTTGATTAGTCCATTTTTCCTCTCTATTTTCTTTCCTTTTGCAAATAAGGGAAAATATAATCTTTTCAAGATTTTCTTCCATCCTCTTTAACAAATTCATAAATAAAAGAATACAAGATGAATAATTAAGACTTTGTTTGAGACTACTGTTAACGTTAAAAAAACATGTTTAGAATTTTTGACTTTATTATTTAATTTTTATTATTTTTTATAAATTGCTTTTTTTAAATATATTTATGAAAAAAATATCAATTTACGTATTTTTACTTAAAAATAATTTTTAAAAAAATATAAAAATTTTTGATGAGAAATATTTTTTTCAAACGCAATGCTAATCGGGCTCTAAGATTTATACTCAAAATATGAGCGGTAAAGGATAAATCCAATTTGCAGGTCTGCCTTACAGTACAAAAAAGATTAAGAGTTCAAAACCTAGCAAAAAGAGAAATCCAATTTTGAAGAAATTTCTCCAAAAAATGAATTTCTCTTAATTTGTGAAAAAAGAAGCCAACTCCACCAGTACATAACACCAAAAACATGACCACATGGATATGGATAATAAAGTATAATAAAAAAAAATCAGTAGAAATAATCACATAATCAGAAAATCAGCAATTAGTACAAGTTCAAATAAAATTTAGGGGCATGGGAATCCCTACAAGGCCAAAGATATATGGTGAGGAAAAAAAAGCATGTGCCCACTCTTTGAATATGGCTATCAATAATTTCTCTTTTTTTTTTTTTTTTTTTTTTTTTGGGGTAGGGGAAGAGAGGTTGAGGAAAGGTAGTTAAAAGAAAAACATGACATCTCAACTAATTCCAAGAAACAATGGGAAAGAAAAGAATTGGAGAAAAAGAAGAAGAAGAAGAAGAAGACATTGAGCAATCATGTGCAGCAAATAAATAATACTATATCTTAGAAAAATATTTATTCAGAAATATTGACAAACAGCACAGCAGCCGACCCCAAGACTAAAATAATGAAAATGGGTGGTCAATATGTCATCTAACAAACAAGATTGGGCACACACATAAGATAACGCAGCACAAGACTAGGGGAATCTCTGGGTCAATGCATCTCTATCAAATTTAACTCTAAATTTATGAATGCTAGGGAAACGAGATCATAAAATATACTAGACTATGAATAATAAAAATCTCAAGTCAATTGTTTTTCATTTTCTTTTACTACGCAATAAAATAAAGGTTAGTATATGGAAATATAGAGGTAGTACCTTCCCTGGTAAAGCTTAAGCTTATTTTCACTTCCATATACCTCCCTCAAGCAACAACCATTACCCACCCCTCCCATCCTGCGGGTATCATGGTAAGATAATGGTTATGAATTGAAGTTGCAAACAGACAAGTTCGGATTCAAACATGGCACCTAAATTATAATCAGGGAATTCTGCAAATTCAGGCAAATAATTTGGCAAATAAAATAGACTGCAGATATTTGCATTTTAAAAATCATGCAAATGCTGCATTGTGTTTTAGGCTCTAAACAGAAGAAATTGGCCAAATCCAATAAATTTACCCTAAACTATTTAGGAAAAACCTATTGCATCCCTCCTAATTGTAAAATAGCAAGGAACCAGCCATTTCCCCACAAAAAATTAAGGAACCAGTGGTATATAAATGTTCATAATGAATACATTGTAAGGCACAAGAGTGAGTTGGTATACCCATAGGAAAATTTATGCCCATTGAACAAAATTGATGAGAAGTTTATGATTGTTGTGTGCTCTAACCGTAAGACGTTAAACATTGACCTCAGAGCCTGTGGAGCCTAAACAATGAAGTGATCATCAAACTGGTTGCAAAGCTCTAGTATTGACTGCATAATAAAAATTTAGGGGTCATTGTTTGAAAAACAAAAAGAACCATTCAACTAAAAATTCAATTGGTTTAGAAACAACTATTCGAATAAAGATCAAACATGGTATAAGTATAAAATTTAAACATTATACATGGTAGGTAGGATCAGATGCATGATAGTTGAAGAAATTTTGCCACAATTTTGATGCTGAAGTCCTTGTCATAGTCATTTCCAAACACCACCAGTCCATACTGTACTGTACATTCAACTAGACATGCAACATTCTACTGAATCAGATGCAACTATCACTGAATAATGATTAAGCAATTGGAAACTTAAACATTGAAGTTTTAGTTTGACTTTTCCTTCTCAAACTTGCCAAAATTTCCATATATTTCTTGCGTGAGCAACTGAATATTTTAGATAGATTTGTCAAAAGTTGATGTTTGAATGGTCTAATTAGCAATGTTGAGAAACTCCATTCAGTCCAAATTTTACATAGTCAACATATGTCATAATCGTGAATGTCTGCATCCTTAAAAGTTCAAACACCATGACAAAGGCCACATATTAGGATGCTGTTTTTGAAAAAAGACAACAGTAGGTAAAAATAAAGGGAACCACAGTCATAAAATGAAATCAGATGGGTTACACGCTTCGTTCAAATGATTCATTTCATTTCAAGCTATCCAATTGTTCTTGGCACATTTAGTATTATCTAACCTCTTAATAATAGGTTATCTTTGCATGAGGCAACTAAATATAATGACTGAGACTTAACCCAAATCCACCCAAGCTGCTCTAGCTCCAAGAGAAATAGCAGCCAAAACCATATTATAATATTTTAATGTTGCAGAAAACCTAAAATACATTCATGGATTTCTTAAAGGAAGTAGCTCGTGTAAGTGAATATAATAATGTGGTAATTACAGCGAAAGTTATCTTTCAAATACCCTAGTCAGCCACTTATACTGTATGATTTTTACATTCTTTACATGTATCTAATTCAAAAGCAAGATATCATCTCCTAGTCCTCATAAGCTATTGCCTTTAAGATATATCTCAATCTGACAGATACTAGTAGAAAAAGGTGTTAAAAAACATCTTACTTGGAAATCAACTAGCCCTGAGAGACCTGCTGAGCATCAGACCACAACATTAGAGTTGCCAAAAGGGCCATTGTTGCAGTTTCAACACGTAGGCGAAGTGGTCCAAGACCAACTGCTGTGGCACCTGCTTCCATCATCATAGTCACCTCTCTCTCTGTGAAGTCTGAAGCATTGCACCAACAAAAATCCACAAAAGTTTTGATTGACAGGGAACCGAAGCTATATAGCATATTGAGAAAGACATAAAAACTAAGAATGTTATCTCAGAAAAAATGTTACAGCTACCTAGTACAACATCAATATACCTTTGAAATCAATATCGCTATTCATTCTTTAAGTAATCCAATCAATCAAGACAAAATAGTTATGGTAGCATGTATACAATACCAAACAAGTACAAATAAAGGTTTTCTGTTACATTTTACCTAAGACAATTCACAAAGCACTTAACTACAGAAAAATCAAATGAAATATCTGGAACATGATAGCAAGGATGTTTGGACATAATTAAGGACTCCTTTTCATTCTGCAAGTTTAACCACTTAATTGGTCAATTGATGTTGGTTCTACTTATCAATTGGAGGGAAAACCAATGTTACATGAAATACTCCTAAAACAAGAAGACAAGATCTGAGATATGAACAATTTACTATTGTGCCCATGGTATGATCCCTACAGAGAGATGTATGGACTCCATAAGCATTGATATCGTAATGGATGTAAATACATTATGACAATGTAAGACTACCATACTCCACTTAATTAAAAAAAAAAGAAAAAAAAAAGGAAAAAAAAAAGGCCATATGATAAAGTAATACAGAAACAAACAAACAAATAAACAATTAAGGCATATGCATGTCTTTAATTAGATTATGGTTACAGATTAAATATAGTCTGTAACTCACAATAACTTAATTGTACAGACATGTGTTCATGTTTTTGCTTAGCACAATGACTGTTATACATAATTAGAAAAAAAAAAAAAATTCCCATATTTAACTTTATCCTTCTGTACTCAGAGAAAGGGATATTTCAATAGTTAAGGTGTACATATGCACGTCCAATAGCATCCCTAAAACCTACATTGGTAATTTAAAAATATGAATAGCACTATCCTTGCAGCTTAAAAGGCATCATCATTTTGTAAGCTACAGAACCAATGTCTAAAATAAACATTCACAAAATTGCAACAATTGGTTATCACTGCTCTGTGGCTGATAGTCTAAGAGAAGACAAAGATCCCATGCAAATTAAATAACTAAATCACCATATGGGCAAGACTTCATGTTCCCGAACTAGTGCTTGCATGTCGCAAGTCTATATTAGAAGGTGAAAGAATCTAGGTTTGCTTATATCATCAATTATTACACCAACTAGAGAAAGGTTACATGTTTCCTAACAAGGGCAGAACAGAACTGGGTTATAGGACAGTACCCACCCCCCTCCCTCCCTCTCAAAAAGTTAAAAAAAATAATAATAATAATAACATTTTAGTTTTGTTCCCTATATTTTAACTAACTTTCATTACATCCCTTCCCCATTAGTTTTAAAAAAAAAAATTATTATATTTTAGTTTCATCCCCAATATTACTACTTACATACTAATACTATTCAAGCATTGGTATATGGTATGTAATAGTTCTAATTAGTTATGTACGGAGGTAAGTGATCGCCAAAAAAGAATTCATTAACTTGAATAAATAAGGAAGAAATCATATGTTATCTGATTATTCTTGATAATTAAATCCTTGGCCAAGGTAGTAAAAATTCGCTAGAAAGGGTTTCTAGTAGAAATCGATTTCATCAAGAATTAAAATCAAGATATAGATATATGATTGAAGCATATTAGAGTTTGACAAATCCATGATCCTAGCAAAGATTGGAATTTTGGAATGAAGAGATTTTAGTGTATGTTAATTATGATCAATGGCCCATGAAATGAATAAGTGATTAAATACTCATATTCATTCTAATTAGGTAGTCATGATATACAATGCTAGGCATCACTCGTGATTTATGGGATTAAGGGTGAAATAGGGATTTTACATTAGTAGAGAAAAATGTTTTCTCAATCTCATTACTAATTAGACATGAACCTAAAAAATCATACACCCAAAAGTATTCACCTTCCAAGAATAAAAGATTTACCATAATAATTAATTAAAATGTTTAATTAATTGATTAATAGTAAAAGGATTGAACTTGTAATTAAATTTACAAGGACCCTAACATGTCTTGAAATTTCAATCCAAAATGATTTCTTATTAATTGAATCCTAATTTATATATGATATAAATGTGAAGGATTAAATTAATTAAAACTATGGATGATTTAAAAGAATTGATTTTAAGTTTTAGACAAAACTCTAAGTAGCCCAAGCCCATTTGAGAAATGGAGAGAGGCAATTTAGGGGTTAGAGAATTTCTATAACCCTAAAGCCCATATGATAAGTTTAGGGGTTAGAGATTTTCTTTAACCCTAAAGCCCATATGATGAGTTTAAAGGTTAGATAAAGTGTACCAAGGTCAAAATGGTCTTTTCACTATGTAAGGTTTAATTGAAATAATCATAGAACCATAAAGGATAATATGGTCTTTTCTATTTAACCCTAAGGCATAAATCAAATTAAATATCTAATTTGTCCCCGAAATGACAACATAGTTGTTGGCTATATAAAAGGCAAATGACGTTAAATTAAGAGGTTTTATGCACATCTTTTCCAAATAGAAACCTTAGTAACTAAGTATTGAGAGAAAAGAAAAGGAAGAAAAGTTCTTCAATTTTCTTGTTCTTCATTTCTTGTTCTTTGTGAAAGAACAAAGGTTTCTCGTGTTGAAAAGATATATCCATAGCAATTAGAAGAAATCAAATCACTAAGGATTTGTGTTAGAAGATCTTGTATTCAACTGGGCTACCAAGAGAGAGAATCAAGAAGATCTAAACAAATCAAAGTGTGCCTTGGAGGTGAAGTTTGGTGTGGACAATCTAGAAGCTCAATATTTGGAGAGCTTTTGGAGAGGAAAGAAGAATTGGAGTTCATACGCTTCAAGTGGTAATATGATTACCACTTGATTTTCTTTCTTTCTTATGTGTTTTACACGCTAATTAGTATATTGCTTGAATGATTATTGGACTCATTTGAGTGAAAGTGAAATTTTAAACTGTTTGAAATTTCACCCACCACGTTGCTTCCGCTTAATTTGCGCCCAATATTCATTCATCAATTGACTTTGACTTATTATGACTCCTCTTACATTTTATTTAAGACATTAAATGCCATATTTAAGACATTAAATGCCAAACTGATAGATAGGAGGATGACCTAACAACTAAAAAGGTAGTACTTTAACATCAGTTACACATATTACATCTATAAGAAATCACTCAAGCAAGAGAAACAATTAGAAGCTGAAAGGCAAAAGAAGAAAACTGCTAGACTAACACAGGAAGCATACTAACCCCCTTCTGGTCCCACTATCATTAATCCACTTGATACATTTCTTGATGAAGCCAATACACTAGCAACAGGAGTAGCTTCTGCAGCTGCCAGAAAAGATAGCTTTGACTGGGCAACCTATACAACAACAGAGGAATTTTGAGTTTAACAAACTATTAACAGATGAAAATAAATAAATAACATATCTTAAAACATTGGTTTGCACATTAATGGGAACAACACATTATTGTGTTCTTTATTATCTTAGTAAATACAAACAAAAAGGGTACATCCATGGCTTAAGAGCAGGGCATGGAACTAAACCAGCCTGACCCTGTGCCTGACCTTGATGGATTAATCTTGGTCTGATGCCTATTTCCCTTGATTTTATAGATGAATAGTGATTCATCGGTTCTCTTCATTCCACATTAGAGTTCTATGAATGAATAAAGAGTACTTATTTTCCTATCTAATTCAAGAAAATCATTATTTGTTGCATAATCATTTTTATATTCTTTGTTTTTGATATTGCCTGACAAGATTTAACTGCTAATTATGAATCACATACCACATTCATAGTTTCCAAAATAAACTATCAAATCTCAATAATTAATTGGCTTTATTTATGTATGTTTGATTGATCTAATCTCTCTCAAATCTCATTAAGATTTATAAGCAGATTCTATAAACAACTATTCATGTTTGATTCTTATAGTTGATTATATTGAAAATTTTAAGTTTGTTGTGTGAGGATGTATGTGCAACTATCTTCCTTTGCTTTCTTTCTTCATCACAAACTACTGCTGTATTCTTCAGGTTCTGTTTGCCACACAGTAGACAACATCTAATCTAGAATCAGAACTTATCCCTTAACTATTCAACACAGTCCTTAAAACCCTGGATTTTCCTATAGCCTAAAAATCCTACAGACCATGTAATTCCAGCCACACATTGACTAATTTTTTTCCCCACAAAAAACCTTCCCTTGAAATTATAATCCCTTAAAACTCTAATTTAACACACAGCAAAGCTCATAAAGACAAGACTGCAAAATGCTGTAGTACTTGAACCAAGATAAATTGCCCAACCACATAAGTGTGATGAGTACAAAATAACAACTCACGTGAGGTAAAAGGCCGTCAACTTTTGTTGGAGGGTTTAGAATCATTTCATGCAGCTGTTGACCTAGTATAGAAGTATGCATGAAAGAATGGAAAGAAAATGAAACTGAATAAACAAACTCAGATTAACGAGCCATATATGAATTGATGGTTAATTAAATACTTGAAGCAGATTTTAAGGCATAATATTAAAGTTGCAAAAGAAGAAAATCATTAGATAAATTCTTTACATTGTTTAGTTGCTGCCAAAATGACACGCTGCAATCTATCCACTCGGTTTTCTGAAATTGATGGGGAGCGTTCTGTAAGCAGAGGAGTCACACTACAAGCACCCAGCTCCTACGAAGAGAAAAGTGATAGCTCAGCAATCACAACAGAAAGGGATAAATTTGTCTAACTTAAAGAAGAAAATGATCATTTATGCATCAAGACACATACAGTGCATTTCTCAACAAGCCAATCAGCTCGACCACCTTTTAGAGTACCTAAATAGGAATAAGTTTGAGCACGCGATTACAAATATACAAGCTTAAAATATTTGAACTACTTTTATGTGAAAATTCTACGGAAACTCACCGAATGCAGCAAAGACATGCCACTTTGTTGTCTGAGGAAAAACTAACTTTGGATCTTCCACTGCCACAAAATCAAGTCCAGCACGATCAATTCTCTGTATGCACCCTTCTATTAGACCTCCTTTCCCATTGAAGAGCTCTACCCTTGCATTTCATTATTCGGAAAATGTATAAATTATGATTGCAGGATATATTTCTACTTCATATTATTTGCAATAACATAATTCTAAAAAGTCGAGTGCATCAGTTTCCTGGTAAATGTACATGGATTTCCATTTCAATCAAAATTGAAATTAAACTGCAGAATTTAAACATGAGTTTCAGACCACTAAAATAATTATCATCCTTAAAGGCTAAAATTAGTTCTTTATATTTTCATTTTTTTCAAAAATTGCACACTAAACATGTATTCCAACAAAAGAACCTATGTTAAAAAGTCTAATTACAAAGACAAAACATTTAGAATTAAGTTTCCAATGCAACATATGAACTTCCAAACTGTAACCATGTGAGTATATACAAGAACAGAATTTAGAAAGAGGCTTTGACACACTAAGAAAAATGTGAAATATGTAAGCAAATACAGTCTGCCCAAGGACCCACCAATCCTTCTTTTAATTTTTTTTAAAAAAGAAAAATGGAAAGCAACAACAGTTACTTTATTTTTTGAACCCTCACCATCCAGTCCTACCACAAAACTCTAAGCTTTTGAGTTACCAGCAATAGCATGGTTAGAGAGTTATTATCATAAATAAAGAAACTAATACCTTTTTGAAAGGCAAAATCACTGAAAAAATAAAAACCATTATGCATACATCAATTTTGAGCAAACCTTTTAATTTTGCAATTTTAGCCAACTAATACAGGAGCAAACAATAACATGTTATTATTAATTGGAATGAGAAAATATTTTTTTAATAACTTCTATTTTCATTGTTTCACCTTCTTTTGGCTTTATTGTGAGAGAGAATCATGATATGTAAGTTGCTGATTTTTTTTTTTTTTCTTGAGTGATGAGAACAAGGGACGGGAGAGGGCTAACGGGATGAAAATGAGAAGCAGAAGAAATAAAATAAAAAAAATATTTAAAATATTTTTATTCTAATTAGCAAATAAAGTAATACTATCAATTCCAGTTACCACCTGTTGGCTGAATTTGCAACTAGTTTTCTCAAACCAACCAAAAATTGTCAAAATTATTATTATTTTTTTTTTTCATTAGACATTTTAAAGATTTTGAATGCTACAGAAAAGGATAAAATGTCAATGTTTGCCCATTTAAAGCACAATAAATCATGATAAAATTTTTTAAATGGAATGTATGGAGGATCAAATGAACAGGGTCTAAATGGAATATATTCCGTATACCATAACCGGAAAACTATGTAGTCTTCCCTTAATTTAACTCGAGAAAAAAAAACAGCAACTATACCCATCTATCATATAAAGCCAAAGTCACATTACAACAAATATGCTTTTCATTTGTCTTCCATTAATTTAAGTTGAAAAAGAGAAGGCAACATACCATTCATAAAATCACTCCCATTATACAGCCAGCCACACAAGACATACATAAGAAACATGCGTTGATTGGCTATACATGAACATACGTGTCAAATAAAACTCAAAAATAATAACTATTAAGAGTACCTATCATTTGTGGTCAACCTTAAAACTTTACTCATGTGCCAGAATTCATCACCTTGTACGTGGACAACACCGCCCTGCATTGTCATGGAAAATGATAAGAATTCCATATTTGATCAGTCAAGTATAACTTTACGAATATTTTTTCATAAAAAGTAAAAGCTTTACTTTATATCTAACAGAAAAACCTGTAACCCTATGCTGCTGAGACCTCAAATACGACAAGCTTCAATAATGGAGAAGTTACAAGTGTTTAAATTGACAATTCATTTGATCTTTCATGACAACTTGACAAGTAATTGAAAAGGATCATTCTTAGATAAGAGAACTGGCATCATTAAATATCTGAACTATTGAAAATAATTGAATTTTGTACACTTGATAGGCTAAATGAGAATAAAGCCTTGATTAACTTGGATTATTTAACTTGATAACAGCAAGGAAATTTTATTTAATTAACTAAAAACCTAACAAACCTAAGTCTTGCCATTCTTTATCACTTTTGGTTAAACTATCCGACGAGTGGCATAGGAAAGGTAAGCCATGTTCGATATAGTTATTTTATACAGATTTTCAAGGTAATTGAGCCAGGTTTCCAATCTGACACCATTTTATTCCACACACACCTCTCTCATCGATTCCACAATTGATCATCACATTATCATAATGCGATTTATTCATGTGGCTTCTAGAGCTCATTGTGAATTTGCAATATCAACAATTCATTGGAAACTCAATCTGGTATAACAATGGCGCAGGACGGGAAGGAAGGTTAATATAGGTCTGAATTTTGGAATTCATTCAAATAAAGTAAATGAAGCTTAAAATAAAAAAGTTCAAATATTTACTCAAAAAAGCCATCATTTGTACCAGAAGCAACAACTCCACCCAGATACCAAATTAACTATCATCCACAAAATCTTCCTAATAATCACTACCCAATTCAACACATGCGTGAGTATCCATAGTAAGATAGGTAAAGAGAGAGAGTACTTTGGAAGAAGGAAGAACTTCGGAGAAGAACCGAGGGAGACCACCACGGGATTGGTTGGAGTAATCTGAGGAAGACGAGAAAGCGCGGATGCTCAAAGGTTTTAGCCATTGGCGAGTCAAGAGCTCAGAAAAACGAGGTCGTATTGGTAGTAGGACCTGCATTTGCATTTCGCAAATTCTGCTCAGCAACGTCTTCTGGGTTTATCCTCTTGAGAGAGAGAGAGAGACAGCGCCTGCTCTGAACCTGTTTTGGCGCTGGGGCTTTTCTTTAATCCCTTCTCATTTAGAGGGTTTTTGGCGGTGTTCTTAATTTCCATTTTTTTTTCTCGAATTTGCATTACACGACATGTCGTGTTCACGAAGTGGGCTGTTCCGCATTGCCCAGAAGTTGTTTGACAAAATGTCTGCAGGAATAGCTGTGGACTGGGGAAAGTCGCCTTCCTGGAAAATATTTGCATACAGTGAGTTTACACCAATCAACGGTTATGGATAATTTTAAAAAACTGTCCACGGGAAATTAAGTTTCCATCTTTTTTTTTTCATCATGAATAGATAGGCATATCCAAATTTATCTTATGTGTTTCTATTACATTAAGTGATTGTGTACACCGAGTGTTCCCAACAATCTTTACAATTTACGTAGTTATTTTGCCCAGCTATGGTGGGCAGGAGCACCTTATTATTATTTGATTATTCAAGTTTAATTTTGTGCTACTTGAATAATGGTCAATGATTTACTTGTACAATTTCAGTCTCATAATTACCCATATAGCTTTCAATAAGAAGATAGCAACCCATTCTTACATATATATATATATATACACATAAACACACACAAAATAACAAAAGAGCTTGCAGAAACAAAAGGCCCTGACATAGGTTACTACTGCTACTGTTCTCCCCAAAAAGAACCAAAACACTAACTTTACACATTAATTATCTAATCCTGCAAATTCACTTGCAGCCTATAACGAGACACGGGATCCTTATAAGCAAGCAGTGCAACCTTGGTGTCTTTCTTCCAAAAAGAACCAAAATCCAAATTTTTTACCATCTAATCTTCTCCTCCAATATCATCATTTTCTTCACCATCTCCTTCAAACCCACCTCCCAATTCACAAATTCTCTCCCAAACCTCCTTCGAAACCGGCACAACAGACAATCTAGGCTGCCTAAACAATGCAAAACCCTTCAACCGTTCATCGCCCTTCATTTCTTTCAAGTCTACTGGCCTCCTCATTTCCCCAATTGCCTTAACATCCACAACTACCTCATCTTCCCCAGTTTTATACCCTTCTTTCACTACACTCACCACACCGACAATTCGACGAGCATTGGCACCAGAGTGGTAAAAGAGACAGAGATCATTGAGCTTCATGGCCTTGAGGTTTTTCTGGGCTTGCTTGTTTTTTACTCCATCCCAATTGGTTATGCCTCCATTGGTGGCTTGATCGTCCCAAGACCATTCTCCTGGCTCTGTTTTGAGAAGCCAATATCGCTTGTTTTTGCCCATTTGCTTTGGTTTTCTTGATTTCTCTTGCAAGACTTGGTGGGTTTTGTGTGTTATGGTTGTGGCCCCCTATGTGGTGGGGGTTTCAGGATCCTTTTGCGAGGGAAGTGGGGTTTTTAATGGCGGGAAATACCTAGTTTGGCGCCATCAAAGTTGATGAAGATTAGGAGGTGTACTGTGTACGAAGTACATATAACCCTAGAGTGTTCAATCAGGTTCAGGAACCAAAGCCAACTCAGATTTGTAGCGTAATTTTTAAGCCCGATCTGATAGCCCAAGAAAAAGAAATGTCCAAGCTTGACTTGATAACTATTGCTCCATTTGTTTTGGGCTTTTTGGTGTTCAGCTACCTGCAAAAATTAATCAAAAAAAAAAATTATATTTTTAGGGAAAACATTTTTTTTTTATTTTTTGTTAAAGAGAAGATTAAGCCGTTTTTATCATAAAAATGACTTACTAATTACTATCAACAATTGTTTTTGGAAAAGTAATAGAAACTTATCTTTAAGTAAAAGTTGAAAGTCAGAAATCAATAAATATATCAGGATATTTTAACTAGGTTAGCATATCCATAATGTTAAAGATGACAACGAGTGCGGAGTCTCCATTCTTTGCGGAGATTTGCTCAAACAAGGCAAAAATTCTCTTATTTTTATCTTTGTGGAGTTGAGATGGAGATATTTTTTTCCCGTTAACTGGGATGAGATGGAGATAGAGAGTATATTTCCCATTTAAGGGGATCTCATCTTATCCCATCCAATATAATATTTAAATTGTAGGAAAGACCAATTGTGTTAATTCACTTGCTATGAAGTTTGCAAACAATGGATGTCCTACCTTGCAAACTCTCAATTTTGCATCATATAATGTGGCGTAGTTTGACACCTACTAAGATTAGTGCGCTACGTAAAGCTAATACAATAGTTCTGCTAGTTAATTAGTGGGCAGCGCCCCCGAAAGGTAAACAATTGACCATTTTGAACCTTTAATTTCATACCTCAAAATTTCTAAGAGAGACAGAAAGAGAGAGAGAGAGAGTCTGGGCTGCAATTGCAACAGGCAGCCCCTGCAGAACCGCAAGGCTTCCTTGTGGGAACGATGCCCATAACCAATTCACATTGGAATTTATGTGATTCAACTCTCAGACCTTTCCACTATATATAAAGACATTCCTATTCAGTTTTCTTCACCTCTTGATACCCAGACTTATTTGATCAATCCCAATTTCAAAGAAAACAATATTTTTTGGAATAAGCTCCCTAATTTAAAGTTTTTGTTTTGTTTTGTTTTTTATTTTTGCTTTATTTTTACTCCTTACTCCATAAAATGATAAGTTTAAGGCTTTCCACCACTATTCGAGATAACTTCCCTCAATCCCGATTGAGGTAAGTTCCCCACCATTTAAGACAAGCCGCCGCCCTTCGGCAGAGACAAGTCCGTCGCCCATTGAGACAAGTCTCCTCCATTTCAAAGTAAGTCTCTTTTCCTTTCTCCTTTTCTTTTATTTATTTATTTATTTTATTTTATTTTTCTCTCCTTAAGATTCTTTTCTCCCATTTGGACTCTTTGCCTAATTCTTTTCTTTTCTAACCCTGGCTCTCTTAATTGACTCACTTAGGTTAGTTGATTAAAATTTGAGCTAATTAACTCAACTTGATAGTCAATTAATCAATCGAAATATGATAAAAGACTAGACTAATCAAACTCTTATGCAAAATTAGAGAATTGCATGGGTTTTGATTTCTATTTAAAAGGATATGCAAGCATGTTTAGTTCAAGGAGCAAATCCAATTAAAATAAATAAACTTCTCCCCCATCACTATCTTCACTTAGTTATAATTTCTTTTTCAATTATTTGTTTCCTTTAAGATTAGTTTGTGGAATGTGAGATTTCCCACTACTTAAGGGTTGCTGTCTTTGGTATTGATTCTCAAAGTGGGCATCCTCTAGCTGAATCTCTAGTCTTTCTCATGTATTCACTTTCACTTTCAGCAAAGAGGTTTCAAGCAATCGAAGGAGCAATCCATGGTAGCTCAGCTTGCTTCTCACCCTAGTTGCCTAGGTTTAATAATTCCTCTTTTTTAGGAAGAAGAAGAGAAAGATTACCTCTATTTTCAAGTTTCAGTCTTTCCAATGAGCACACGAGTTTCCCTCTTACTTAAGTAAGAGTAAGCTCCCATCGAAGGTAATTTCTTATTCTCAGGCAAAGAGATAGCATTCGCGACCAAAGCCCTATCTTTATCCCTCCTATGCCTATGCCTCAAGTCAAGTAAAAAAATTAGCTAATAGGTTTATCAAATGGTAACGAGTTTCACCAAATCTTCAGTTTATTGAATTTAATAGGCAGGGGTTTTGATATAGGTAAGCACTAGAGGAGGTATCCCCTAAATTAGTTTTTATTATAATTTTAATTTAGTTTTCCACTTTATTTTTCTTTTATGTTTTATTTATATGAATGAATGGAATGAATGATTATTAGTCAATTAAACTGTACATTTATAATTCATAAAATTATTTTTTAAATCAAAATTTTATTAAATGCCAAACTATTTTAAAATGAATAAAAAATCTAGTCACTAAATCCTTTTTGGTTTTGAGGCTAGTGTACTTTTTTCCTTTGGAATATTAATTAGAGTTAATTTGAATTTTTCCTTAATCTTTTTTCCAATTAAAATAAAATTAAGGTGACAAATCCAATAATTTTTTTAAAATCAACATATCTAAGCTCGGGGACTCCAATGTGAGTTCTTTCCTAAATTATCATTTTGATTCCTCTTTAAAGCTTTATTGAGGGTTTAGTTTGTGGTTGTTCTATGACTTTATCAATTTACCCTTTTTGAAGTCCTCAATCGTAGTGCTCATGTTCACCAATGCATAAGTGCACTCACTTTTTTGTGCTAATTAAATAAGATTTTAAGGGCGTGACATGTTAGAAAAGTAGTTATTCTGCTATTTGATCCTCCATTTTGCTCTTTGAATATCTCCTTTCCCATCGTAATAGAAACAATAGTGAAAAATATATTTATACAATTGAGGTTTTCCCTGTTGTGGTCCTTGCTTTTGTCGACCTGTTTGTCATCCTTTTATTGTCAAAGTTAGGAGAGTTGAAATTGGGAGAGCTATTGGATACATCTCCTCCTAGTTTGGATGAAGCTATATCAATTTCAAATCTAGGTTTTTCTACTATTTTCATTTTGCTTTTATATTGGATATGGCTTATCCTTTCTTGCTTCCTTGGCCTTGTTGATTATACTATATCTTGGCAGGCAATGCAATTTCTAGAATCTCAAGAATATAGCATGTTTACTCGAATAGTTTTTGATATTGGCTTTGCTGTTAAGTCCCTAAACTTAGTTCATGCTCGCTTCACTCACCTTGCTGAACCGAACTCATCTATTCACTTATTTTTACCCATCACTTTGTTCACCTAATCCTACATCATGTTCTTCTATTGCACCCATGCTCCTCATCAAATATCACTTACATATTCCTCTTCATTTCACCTCTCTTGTTATTTCTATCATCTTCCAATATCGCTTCATATCATGGCACTTAGTTAACATTCTACCTCCATTTTTATAGTCCTTCGTTATCTCTTGTTTTTGTCACCAACCTCGTCATTGTCCATCAAGTCTCCACATGTTCATGTCAACTCTCTGGATCTGTGGGGTATTATAGATTGATTCTTATTTAAAAATTGGTTATAGCCCACACTTTTTAAAGATGATCGATTTTTGTAAAATTGGTTTAGTTTCTAGTAAAAAAATTCCAGCGAAATACTCTTAAATCATTAGCTACAGGGCCTACGCATTTTTGGTTGATATAATTGTACAAGTTATGCAACAGTTTGGGTTCTTCTACAAGCCAATATAAATGCTTTGTTTGAATAGTCCTGGTCCACGTTTTGTTGTTGAATACAAGGCTTAGCATTTATGATGTTGCAAATAAGTAGATGTTTCCATCTTTGAAAAATTTGGCAGCACTTCTTTCATGGGGCTTTTTTTATGATGTATTTAAGGTGAATTTGAGGCAATAAAAGGTGAGTTTGATTTTTGAAGTTCCATTTGTGATCGTCACAAATTTATTTTATAATTTTCTAGATTTTTTTTTTTGCAATGAATAATTTTCTTCAAATTAGAAACTAGAAATTTGCAAAAAAGTAAAATAGCTCTGGTAAACCTTCATTAGTAACTTCATAATAGAACAGTGTTAGATAAATAACAATATCAATAGCAAGTGACATGCATTTCTAGCCTTAATTAATTCGGCAATGAAATTTATAACCACTACACATTAAAGCTCATTTTAAATATTTAGTCCCGTCAGTTTATGCATTGACGTAAGTTCATACTTAATATATACATTTAGAAATTATCTTTTAAGTGTTGCCCCAAAAATTAAACTATAGCCAATAAAAATACGAGTAAATTTCCTTATCAATCAGACTATTTTTCGAGATTTTTTTTTAAATTAATATGTTTCTAATACTATAAAATACTTTTTCAATCAACTTTCATGTTGTATATCACCTAACACTAGAAAAATAATCTATAGAAATTATTTTCTAGAAAAAACATCTTGGAAAAGAAATTATTGACTACATCCATTGAACTGAAAATTAATGTATTTCTTTTTCTAAATGTATAATATTTTAAACTCAATAAGTTAATTTAATTTATGAAACTTATGAACTAATTTTTGAACTCATAAAGAAATAATTTAATTTCAATAGACGTGTGTTAATTTGAAAATAACTTTAATCATCTAAATAAAACAAAAAAAAAATTAAGTTAATTTCACTAATGAAACTCATACAAATGAATGTGAGAAAAATTCATTACATAAGATCATTTATATATTCCCACATCATCCATGACAAATTCATACAAAATTTGAGTAAAATTTATTTGAATAACACACCTATCATAGTCAACAATGGCATAAAGAATTGCATAAGAGAAGTTCTTGGATAATTGAAATGCTAGATTGGCAATACACAACTTGGCCAACCCATTATAATAGACACCCACACCACTCGTCATGGTCAAGATTTTGGGGCATCACGAAATAATAGTTGACCCCAAAAGACAAACCATATATATAAATTATAGCTGTGCACTATGTCATTGCTGCATAATATGAATATCTGCCGTTTAAAGAAAAAATTATTAAATTTTCATAATTTTAAAGTTAAAAAATTAAAAAATTATTTTTTATTTTGATGTAGATAAATAAAAGCAATTAATATAAATGTTTAGTGAATAAATGAATGAATAGATGGTAAGTTGGAAAAAAAATAATAAATACCTTTTTAAAATACTAAAATAACAAATAAATTGGAACAATTTTTTTTTTTAAATGATAAGTATTTTGAAATGAAGAGAGTATAATTTAATAACTAACTCAAATTAGCTTTGTTATAATAAAAAATGAGTTACTAATATATATATATATATATATATATATATATATATATATATATATATATATATATATATCTTGACATAATTTAATAAGAAATACATATAATATATGGTTATTTTATTTAAAAATAAAGTAACTTATCTTATTTGTGAAAAAATATATTTTTTTATGAAAAATAATAATTTTATTTATATTTTTTCTTAAATTAAATTATTTTTTCACAATTCTTCTTAGTTGCCAAAAAAAACTTTAATTTTACGAAAATATGACTTATTTTTATTTTTTTTTGCAAAATAACAATTTTATGAAAAAAGATAATTTTATAATTATAAAAAAATTGCTCTCATGCGAAAAATCACACTCTTCTTATTTTTTTTTGTATAATAGACTATTTTTTATAAAATTTATAGATATATAAATTGAAATATTACTTTAATCATTCTAGTATTTTTTATTTTTAATTAGTGAAATATAATAGTATGTTAACTTAATTATATAATATTTTAAATATTTTAATTATATTTATTATTTATCACTATCCTATTGACAAATACAATAAATTACTGTGTAAAAAAAAATAATCATAGAAAATACTCATACGCGTATTTGAATTTTTATGTTTTCTAATACATTGTCTCTAATTAAGGTCAAAAGTAACAATAAATACCACCAACTTTATGATGCAATGTCGATATATATATATATATAGAGAGAGAGAGACAGAGAGAGAGACAGAGAGAGAGACCATTGCAATTCGTTTCAATGGTCCCATTCATTGAAATAATAATTGCAATTAGTCATTGTGGATTATTCCACCAAAATTGTTCAATTTTATAGTTGATATAATGTGCGTACCGACCATTTAATCCCTTTAATTTGTTTTCAACCAAAGTTTCACAACTTTAAGGTTTTTTTTTTTTTTTTTTTTTTTAAATTCTCAAAAAAATAGAAAACAAAATTAGTAACTTGTTTGCTTTTTTATGTTGTAAGAGGAAATTATTAATATGATTCAATTTTTTCTTTTGTTTAAAATTGAAATTGAGTTGTGTGTTGGATATATTATAAAAATAAGGATAATTTATGATTTAGTCTCTGAAATTTATCTAAATTAATAATTTGATCCTTATAATTTGAGAAATCAGCTTTTTAATCCTGATGTTTGATTCATTTCATCTATTTTTACATTAAATATATATAAAAAGGCTAAAATATCCCTTATTTCTTTTTAAATTTTTCTGTACTGCCATTGTTGTCTAGTTATCTCTCTCTTCATATTTTTATTATGTTTATTAAAACAACTTATTAATAAATAGCAGAATATTTATTAACATAACACATCCTATTAATTAACGCAATTAACGAACTTAAATTACTTCTAATATGAAAATGTTAATCAATTGGAATAATATAATTCATACAACTAAAAATCATTAAAAAAATAAAAAAGATTTTTAATTAGTAAATGAGGTATCTTGCACATGAAAAGAGAGCTTTAATTGTGATTGCTTGAATCCAATCACAACAAAGGGGTTTTGGATTTTGGATTTGTAGATCACTGGATCAAGGCCAACTCTTATCCATCTTCAACGTCACTCACTGCTAAAGCTGCTTGTGCGTCCGCCATCACTACTTCTTCTTTCAAATTTAGCCCTTTTAGCCTTCTTATTTCACAGAACGAAGAAACGCACTATAACCCATTAGCATTTCATTATAAAATCTTCCATTTTGTTTGTTTTCAGTAATTTGAATTTATTTTCTTTGTGGGTCAATGTAGGATTCAAAGCCATATGAGTCACCAAATCTGCTACTATGGCCGGAGCTTGGCTCATTGGTCTCCCAAAATACTGTATAGTCCTCATGTCCCATATTCTAATATATATGTGTACCAAACGCCCCACCGGTGATCACCACTCCAATTAACGTACTAGCATCTGTTAGCCACGTCAGTTTCCCCATAACCATCTGTTTCGCCAAGCTCTCAGATTGTCTAGCAATCTCCATGTGCGATCCAGACGGAGCCATCGCCAGTTGTGGCTGTAAAAGCAGCGGTTTGATATTGCAAGTGCTTGTCAAGAGCAGTGAACCAACTGCTGGCTAAGGGCTAGCAAACAGCGAGGCTGATTGTTGGGTAGATGAGGGAGAGAGAGATTGACGAAAGTAGAGAAAATGGGAGGATTTTTTGTTGAAATTGTAGTTGAAAAGCTTGAGATTTTGGCAATTAATTATTGGTGTTTTGGATTTGATTTTGGTTCAAAATGGAGTTAAAACTGCACAGATTTTTAACTATTGGTGCTTTGGATATTGCAAGTATTGAAGAGGGTTGAAGGAGAGGATATTTTAGGAATTAAAAAAAATTTCTTTTTAGTGGAAAAATGGAAAAAAATTGACAACTAGTTAATTCAATAAAATCAAATATCAAGAACTAAAAAGATTATTTTTCAAACAACAGATACAAAAGTTATTAATTTAGGAAATTTTAAAGATTAAATAATAAATTATCCTAAAAATAAATGACATCATAATCGTAATTAATTTAGCTAGTTAGTAATGAGATTAATTTAGTGAGTGTTTATCTAAACTTTTTGATGCAGCTAGTTTTTTTTGTACAATAGTTGTATTAAACTCGTATTATTTTTAGTGATAGTTGTTTGGTAGTCAAGGTTTACAAAGCTCCAATTTAATTTTTTTTTTAAAACGTCACATACTTATTTTAAAAAAAATAAATTATCCTATTAAACATAATGTTTAAATAAAAATAAAAATAAAAATATTTGTGTTTAATAGACATTAAACGTATACAGCATCAACTAATAATAATTTTATCAAACACTTAACAACAATTAATTATCAACTACCATTTATCAACTATCAATAATAACTAACAGCTACTATGAACAACAGACGAAATTAAGGAGAGACCTAAGGGGCTTGGATCCTACCATATCAAAAAGAAAAATTAAAAAAATTATATAAGTTTATTACATACTAAAAAACTTTATTAACACCTTCAAAAATTAATTTATATACCCTTAATTCATGTGACAAATTTAATAAATGTGTTTTATTTTTATTGGTGTTTTAATTAAACTAAAAAACCAGTGTAATCTTATAATTTCACTTAAATCTAATTTAAAAAAAATAGATGGGATGCAGACATTGTGGTTGAAGTCAAATAATTAAAGTGAATAATTGCATAATTATGTGTGATTAGTGGAGTGGGTTTTGTTCATTGAGCCGTGTGCCTAATGGTGGAAATATGAATTATTATGTTAAAAAAATATCTTTTATATATATATATATATATATATATATATACCTGATAATTAAATAATAAATTAGGCAAATCTTAATCTTTATGTCTTCAATTGCAGAAGCATTTCTTCATTACAAGAAAAAGTCTTTTTGTGTAATGAAAGATAATTATAGAAGACAGATACATAACATTATATAGACAGAGATTAGTAGAAGATTTTTATCTTCTGAATTATCAATTACATAATTTTTTTATTACAATTATTATATTTGATGAATAAAATTTTATTATATATAATTCATGTAAAAACACACATTTTATAATTAAATTTATCAAAAAAAATAAATATAATTATATAAACTTAAGTGAATGAGTGAATTTATTTCTCATCTTACTAACTCAAATTTAAAAATAATTAAATTCTTAGGGCCATAAACGTGAATTTTTCTTATTTTAATTTCAATTAAGTACTTTTTAGTTCACCAATTATGTTGAATAATTTTATTGAAATTATTTTTCAAAAGTATAAGTTCAAACCTCGAAATCAAAATATAATTTAATTACTTAAAAAATAATCTATTCGATCTAATAAGAAGATAAATTTATTACCATATATAATAATTAATATATAATATTATTTTATTTTTAAATTAACAAATAATAATTATATATAAAAGTCAGAGTGGGTTTTCTTTTTACACTTGATATGATAAAATATGTCCCCTCATCAAATAAAAACATTTGAGTTTGAAATACGTATGTTACCTCAATTGACCATTTGCGGAAGTTTCATATCTAGATTTTCAACAATTAAAGTAGTTAAAACTTTCTTGTCAACTAGAAGCATTAATGAAGGTTTTATTAACTTTTTAATATAAAATTACAACAATTAATCTTAAAAATTAACTTATTAAAATTAGTGAGTCTATTTTTATATTCATCACTTAATATATTTATATTTAATTAATATAATATATTTTTTCATATTATATTCTTAACAGTCTCTCAAATAACAACTAGATGAAAATAATTTATTATTAAATTCAATTTAAAATTACAAACTCGTGGTATATATGTCCAATATAGATGAAAAAACAAATTTGAAAATCCATTGATAGATGAAAGACAATAAAAAAAACTCTCGACGGGTAAAGATAATAAAAAACTCTCAACGAGTCAATAATTAAAAGAAATTCACTACGGGACAAAATTTAAATCAAATCAAACTCAAAATATACTTGAAATTGAAATCACAGTCTAAATTATGATATAATAAGAAGTATTATGAGGATTAATTAGAGTCTGATACCATGTTAAATTTTTAATTTAGATTTGGAAAAATCAATTTTAAAAATTAGTTTTTGAGATTGACACTTTTAAAATTATATAAGCTCTAATATTTATAAGATGGTATCAGAGTCTAATTAATTTTTTCAAATCTATATTAAAAATTTAATTTGATATAAGAGAATGTTGATTCTTCTAAATTTATATTAAAAATTATAAACAATACTATTTTTACGAAATAATTAAAGATCTCAATTTAAAATAAATAAATAAATAAAATCATTTATTGAGCAATAATAATAAATATTAAATGTTTATTTCATTTTTTTAATTTCCCTGCGCCACATGTTAGCCTCCTACAAATAAGGATTTAAAAATTTTCATTTTTATATGATTTAATATTTATTGCTAATTAATTCCTTTTCGTAGTATATAAGTTTTTTATTATTCTCTAGTAGAAGGATTGCTAGCAATACTCACTTTATTTTTTAGATACTTTCTTTTCTATTAATCAAATATTTAAAGAAAATCTGTGACTTATTATAACAAAAATAAATATGATACTATTATTTTTCTCTCTTTTTATTAATGTGTAAATACTATTTTTCTCATTTCTCTTTTATGGTAAAAGTAAATGTGTTTTTTTTTTATTTTATATTAATGACTACAATTTTTTTTTTCTTTTCTCTCTTATAAGTATTTTAACGCAAATTTATTTTATAATTTTTCACCTTTTTTTTTTTTTTTTTATGCATGCGATGATCATTTTCAAGTTTTTTCAAATTAAAATACCTAAAGAACTTTAATATTATAAATAATTTTTCAAACAAAAATTTTACAAATAAATAATTTTTTATCTGTAATGATATTATTTTCTATAAATATTCATATATAAGTATAATCCAAATCATGCATCTCTAGAAAAGAAAAAAATTAGTCATTAATTTAAAGTTTTTAAAAAAATACTATATTTACTTTTATCATAAAAGATGAATGAGAAAAATAGTAATTAATAAAAAGAGACAGATAATATTTACTTTTACTGTTATAATAGATTACGTGTTTCTCTTTGAAAATCAACAAAACAGAAGTGTTTAAGTAGTAGATAAGTTGGTAAAGACTAAAATTAAGTTCATCCAAGGCAATTATATGTAAAGTCATTATTAATTAATTGTATCCTTATTTATTTATTAAAAAAATATTTTTTTTATAAATTACATACTTAAATTTTATTTTAGATTAAAAGGTTGTATTTTGAATCAAATAAAATTAATAAATTAAAAACCTCTTAATAAATTTAAATTACCGTAGATTGCATTTAGACGTATGGATTTGGATTGAAAATTTAGATTTTAAATATTATATTTCAAATCTATAATTTGAAATTTATAAATTTATTATTTGGGAAGTATAAGGAATTTTTTTTATATTAAAAATAGAAAGATTATATTTGAAATAAGTAAGTTAAAATACAGAGAATTTAAAATATTAAGTTTCTGAACTTAGCATTCATTAGGTATTTGAATCAAAAGTAAATTCATTTAATTTTAATAATTTAAATAAGATATTTGACTTAAATTTAAATTGAGAGCTTAAATGTTTGTCATCAAAACGCTTGCTTAAATTTTATGTAAATTCATACAAGTTACATATCAACTTAAAACAGATATGGGTTGGAATGAAATTTATGAGTCGGGTCAAACTTTGCGACCCTGTCACTAGCCATCTTCAAAAGCTTTCATATTAAACTTCAAAATCTAAAGATTTCAACATGAAGTTTCCAATAGAAAATTACAGGCTAGGGAAAGGACTTTTTACATGAAATAATCAATATATATATATATATATATATATATATATATATATATATATATAATAAATAACAATACAGAAAAAAAAAATAATAATGCATATGTATCTTTAGCTATATATAAACCAATACATCTAGCAGAGCTATAGCAGAGAGCCCTGTAATTAATTAATAATGAAATGTGGCTGCTCTGTATTACTTACATGAAATATGTATATATAACACATATAATTAATTAATAAAATCTATTAAAACAAGAACATAATTAAAGATTTATAATTAATACTTTCATGGTTTGTTTTTCTGGGTATAGATATAATCAATGTGAGCTGCAAGTGTTCTTCTCATCAAACACTCCTCTTCCTCTACTCCTTGGCAGCTGTCTTCTACCTCTACCTCTTTTTCTTGATTGATATCCTTCAATAAAGAACAAAAAATCATACATATTTATTAGCAAAATTTGTAAAATTATATATTAAAAACGACTCCAATACTATTAAATCAAAATTTCATTGGCTAAATTGAACATTAAGAGCGAAACTGATCTTATGCTAAGGAAAATAACATACCCTTTGTTCAGTTTTTGCCGGGGTTTCTCCGGCGAATGCTGGGTCAGGCCGGATGGCATTGGTGAGAGTAAAGGAGATAAGGAGGAAGCCTATTATGCAAAGAGTGCTGACCTTGTAAACCATTTTCTTCTGATTTTCTTGAAATGTCAAAGAAGTATAAATGAAGAGGAGAGACTGTTTGAGGTTGAATTTATAGAATTTGCGGAAGGGTATGAATGGAATTTTTCTAAATTTAAAAATCAAACTAATTTGAAATGTATAAAAAGTAAATAAATAAAAACAGGTGGAAGACATTGTACGGCTGTGGGTTGGATGATATGCATCGTTGAAAAGTAACAAAGTTCTAGAACTATGATTAAACTACTCGTTTAATTTCACTGTCTATTAGTTGTATATTTTTTCTAGAATTTTATTTTGATAGATTTTTTTTTTTTAATTTTAGGATTAATATGATATACAGACCATTCTTCTTGTGTGATATTATTAGAGTTTGGATACTATGTGCTGTATATATATATATTAAGTAAACTAATTGCTAATTTAATTGGTTGCTGTTCAGAAATATATATATTGAAAATTGTCAAAGAATAAGTATTTCATCGTAGTTAATTGAATATATCTTTATTTATTTTATAGTGAGAAAGATGGAAATTTAAATCTCCATAACTTGTTTTTATTATTTTTATGTATTACTTCTAGAAAAAAAAAAAAGAAGAAAATAGTGAAATGTCAACAAAATTAATTGATTATTTACAAAATAGAAATGTGCACATTTTCATATCGTTAGGTACGTTTTAGTTTGTTGAATCGTTTTACTCTTATTAAGGTTTTATTGGCTATTAATTAATATAATTTTTTCTTAATGAGGATGATTGATTGTGATGCATGCACTTAAATGCCTTTGAATAAAAGATATTTACTCTATTATGAAAAAAGTGGCCATTAAAAAAATTAGTTTTGTTAATAAATAAATGGTCATTTAGTAACTCAATAAAAAAAATGGTAAAATAGTTAATTTATCCTTCTATATTCCAAGTATGAGAGATATTTTTTTAATTTATACTGCAATTAATAGGAGTCTTTTTGACAATTTATGATAAAGTTATTACTACCTTAAAAATAGTGATTTTTTTTAATGACTATTTTTTTCAAAATGGGGAGAGTATAATCTTAGTAATCGATGATGGAGTTAGGGGACTAAGAGTTAGTGATGGAGGGAGAGGATAAAGGGGTTTTGGCTCACCCTAACTTCTAAAATTCAAAATTTTTTAGTGTATTGAAATTTAGTTGTATATATTATATTTACTCCCCTTATTTTATGTAAAAAATTTTCTTAGTTATATAAAAAATGATTCATTTATATATATTATTTTAATATAAATTATATTATAAAAATTTGGTCTCTTTAAAAATTTTTTTTGACTTTGTCACTGTCGAGAGTGGTCATGGCCCCTAATAATCTCAAAGATGTATTTTAGTTGTAAAATTATAATAATTTTGACATATATTGTATTCGGCTCTTTTATTTTAGATGAAATTTTTTTTTAAATATATAAAAATTGATATATATATATATATATATATATATATATATATATATATATATATATATATATATATATATATATATATATATATATATATCACTTTAATATAAATTATAATATTAAAAATTTCACCCTTAAAAAAAAAATTTCTAACTCCGGAACGGTCAATAATGTTTTTATCAAATTAAAAAAAAAGTTACAATACATTAATAAGATCGCTTAAGAACACTTTTTTTTTAAAGAATTTGGCAAGGCAGATAAGAAATATGCATGCTTGGAATTGAAGTATTTTCATTTTGTCAAAGGGTATTTATTAATATGTTCACATGTACAAAGATGGTATTTGCTTTAATGGAATGTACTTTCGGTTTGTTTTTGTAGTTATTAAGGTTTCAAAATAGAAGTTGACATTGCATCATTAATTTTAAATTTTTTTAAAAAATAAAAATGAATAAGCAAATTGTAATTCTCCCTTTCATATTGTCAATATTATTAATAAAGATGAAGTATAAAAAAAGTATAAAAACAAAATTTAGTCAAACTCCCTAGCCTAATTATAGCACACGACCAATTGGATTAATTGTTGGAAATAAGATTCAAACTCATATTATATGAGGCACGTACGTATCATAACTAATCAAATTTAATTTAATTTTCTATAATTTTTATTGGATAAATCAAAATTCTATATTAAACTTCAAGTTGCAACTAAATAAAAATAAAATGGATATCTTTAAAGATCTACTATATATATATATATATATATATATATATATATTGTAATTGTACTTATGGCCTGTTTGGTTACTAGGTATATAAGAATAAGATTAAAAATAATTCAATCGGAATAAGATTATGGGAATAGGAATTGGAATATAAATTTTGCTCACTTTATTTGGTAAGCAAAATATAGAAAAGAAAATAAAATTATTGCAGTATATTTTACTTTTCTATCTAAATTTTTATTCTCATATTTTCTATTTCCACTTATATTCATGTCTCCCCTCGAGAATAAAAACCCAAAAATCTTTTAATTTTATTTTAGGTCTTTTATTTCAATTCCTCTTATTTTAATTTATCAAACAATACAAATTTTAGAATAAATATTTTATTCCCATTCTAACTTTATTATTTCAATTAACCAAACAGGGCCTTAGATTTTTTTTTTTTTCTTTTTCGATGTAAATTGTACTTAAGTAATTACTATATAATTAGGTATTTGCCGGAAGGATAATGACTCACACAAGTACTCAACATTTTTTTTTTCCTCTTGGCTTATCTCTTGCTTGTCCTCATAAACAAAAATAGAGCTACTAACAATATTCACCTAGCATATATAATTTTTAATATATATATATATATGTTGAACCCAATAGTTATTTATAAAAATTTTCGCCATGTATTTAAGTTTATATTATCTTATTATTTTTTTTTCACGTTATAATGTAAATGTAAATCCTAATATATAGAATAATACATTCAAAATTATCAAAAAATAATAATTTAATATGAATAAAAGATAATAATGTATGTTAAAATATTTTTAAAAAATAACAATTAGATAAAAATATTAAAATTCACACAAGATATGGGCCTTAGATTAGTATATTAGGAAAATTCTTGTCTACTCTGAATGTATATATAAACTTATTTTGTACACTAAACTAATAAATGATGAGATATTTTATTAAATATGACTCTTTTGCATATTTTTTATCATATAAAAAGGCACCGATATTTTTTTTTACTTTATATATTTTTATATCATTAGATTAGTGTATACATCAGGTGTAGGTGTAGGCAAGAGTTATCCAATATATTATACCTTTAACTATCATATAAGCAAAATTTATTGTGGTATATATATATATATATATATAAAAGCAATGATTTAATTAGAATGGTCAATGGTGGAAGTAGGGTACTTCTATATCATGAGGTGTACAAAATAAGGGAACATACTTATAAATTGTATAGCAGCAAAATGATGAAATTGGCATGCTCATTAAGCAATGAAAATTTATGTTTCAGTGGCCAAATGATAAAGTGAATGGCTCATGTTCTAGGTATTAAATTATGCAAACTTCTACTAATTAATGATTCATCCCCTTAATACCTCTAAATGTATATAATTTTTTTTTTTAATATTGAAGGGATTGTTAATTACTGGCATTAACTATTAATTAAATAATCATATCTCTATTATTAACGTAAGATACTAATTAATTTCATATGTACTGATAGTAAGAAAATAAAAACAAGTGGACCATCTACTTTATACATTAATTAAATGGGTTATGGTGGTGGAGTTGGGTGGCTTAAAAGTAGAAAGTAAGAATGTAAGCATGACAAATGGTAATGAAAGAAGCTTCTTTTTTGGTCCAATTTCCCTACACGAGATTTTCTTCCACAACAAATGTGCTATTGCCAACTTACAAATTATATAGTTAAAAATGCGGTTGAGGTTCCTCAAAAGCAAAGTTAGTTTAACTTCAACTATTAGCTTGGTTAATAGTGTTGGAAACGTTTTAAAATTAATTACTTTTAAAACGTTTTGAATATTGAATAAGAAATTGATTTCTTTATTATTAATTTTGTAACATCTCTATAATTTTTTGTTTTAAATTTTGTGTATTTATTGCCTTTTTTCATTCTTTATATAAAGAGAGTTTTGATAAATATTCAATACATAAAAAAGAAAAAAATTTTCCTAGTTGAATCCTTTTATACTAGGTAATCTATTATCCATATCCATAATTAATTCGATCGTTATGGTCAGACTCTATTATGAATTTCTGACCACATTCTTCATGGGGCCCCCTTATTTCTTCCTTCAAGCTTAGGTTATAGCAAAAGGAAAAGAAGGAATTGACAAGAATGTATCAACAATAATAGATTTTATTACGGGACAGCTCATGAATTGTTCATATCGATTTATTATGCATCTTTGCATCTAGCATTGGGTCAACCTCATACAATAACTATCCTAGTTCTACCTTATCTTGTGTTTCATTTCTTCTAGAACAATCACAAACACTTTTTTGATTATGGATTTACTACCAAAAATTCAACTCGTAATCTTAGCATTCAATTTGTATTCTTGATAATCTTTCTTTATTATTAATTTTGTAACATCTCTATAATTTTTTGTTTTAAATGTTGTGTATTTATTGTCTTTTTTCATTCTTTATATAAAGAGAGTTTTGATTAATATTCAATACACAAAAAAGAAAAAAACTTTCCTAGTTGAATCCTTTTATACTAGATAATCTAGTGTCCTTATCCATAATTAATTCGGTCGTTATGGTCGGACTCTATTATGGATTTCTGACCAAATTCTCCATGGGGCCCCTTTATTTCTTCCTTCAAGCTTAGGTTATAGAAAAAGCAAAAGAAGGAACTGACAAGAATGTATCAACAACAATAGATTTTATTACGGGACAGCTCATGAATTGTTCATATCGATTTATTATGCATCTTTGCATCTAGCATTGGGTAAACCTCATACAATATCTGTCCTAGTTCTACTTTATCTTTTGTTTCATTTCTTCTGGAACAATCACAAACACTTTTTTTTATTATGGATTTACTACCAAAAATTCAATGCGTAATCTTAGCATTCAATTTGTATTCTTGATAATATCATTTTTCAGTTATTCAACCATTTCATTTTACAAGTTTAATGTTAGTCAGATTAGTCAACATTTATATGTTTCGATGCAGTTCTTCCTGATGATAAAATCATTATAGTTTGTGCAGAAGTGTTATTGTGGTGTTCAATAACACTTAGGGGCATAGGAAAGAAGGTGCAAGGAGGAGCCTTGGTCCCACCTAATTTTTAAAATTTTACTTGTATATTTCAGATTTTTTTAGTTTGGCACTTCTAATTTTTAAAATTTTACCTATATATTTTAGACATTTTTCAATTTAGCCTAAAAACTTTAAAATTTTTCAAAATTTTCTATATAATTTCAAAATCTTTTTAAAATTTTCGCCATAATTTTAGATTTTTTTTTTCATTTTTGAGTCACCAACTTTTCAAAAGTGCCCGACTGTGCAAATCCAAAATGCACGGTGTGCAAGTTAAGTGTAACACCCTGCCTAAAGATAGCAATTATAAGATCTAATGTATATTAAATATGGTATAATGTGACTTATTTTATGTTTAAAATATGTTTTATGATGTTTAATAATGTAAGGAATAAGTTATGATAGTAATAGGGGATATTTCGACTATAGGGGTATTTTGGTCATTTTGACCCTAACACAGTGGACCAGGGGTATTTGAGTTAAAAATCAAGAAAATACTAAAAATAAATCCCAAATATTACATAAAATGCAATGCTTTTCGTTTGAACGAAAAATAATAAGAAACGGAAAAGTTATCACGAAAATACCGAAAATAACCCTGACAGCTGCCACTGTTCAGGGGTATTTTGGTCATTTGACCAAAGTTATAAATAAATATACCAAATGAAAGTTAAGAATATTTGAAACTAAAGTCCAGTTGAGCATTTTTCCAAATTCTCAACAGAAGCATAAGAAAATTGCACTGAAACCTAAAAATCGGTATTTTATTTTTTAAAATTAATAAAAAAAAAAAAAAAAAAGAAAACCCTAGAATTTAAAGTGACCAGCAGCCGCCTCCCTCTTCAAATGCTGTTCACGCCATTCTCTTTCACCAAAGAAAAAAAAAAAAAAAAAACAAACTTCTTCTTCTTCCTTTTCTCTCAATCAATTCAAGAATCAACAATAAATAAACAAGATTTTTACAAGGTAAAATTCCTCTACATTAAATCTTGTTAATTTTTATGGGCTGATTATTTCTATATCTGCTGTAAAAAAAATTAAATTAAAATTTTTGTTGTTCAATCTTGGAAGGGTTGGCTAAGGCTAGTAGAAGGAGAGTGAAATTATCCTTATGAATTAGGGTGAGAAGGATTATTTTTCTTAATTTAAATTTTTATTTTATTTTATTTTTTTACAGCAATTAAGAATGTTTATAAATCATGGCAATGTGGTGTTGGATTGAATTAATTGGTAGAATAGGATAGGTATTTGTTGAATTAAGAAAAGAATTGTGCCTAGAAATGAAAAAGGGAATTGATTGCAAACAAAAATATGGTTGATGGTGAAGAACATGATTAATTGAAAAAAAATAAAAGTTATGCAAGAACCATTCAGCCTAGAAGGGGAAATTAATTCCCAAATTCTGTAATTTTTTTTTTTTAGGTAGATTTTGGTTGAGTTTAGAATTAATTGAACATAGAAATTATTGGAAGTAAAATCTGAGTTCAAATTATTGAGAAATCCAAAATGGAATTTTAAAAATGTCCTCAAACATCTATGAACAATTTAAATTTTGGAACTTTCCAATGTAAGTTAATTAAGCCTAGTTTTGATTAAAATTGTGTAATTAAATTAATTAATTAAATAATTAAGCAATAAAATTTGAAATTGATAACAAGAACACAAGCAATCGAAAGTTGACGAGTTGAAATCTTTTAAGGGGTGAACTCTAGACCTAAGAATCGAGTTTCTAAATAAATTAAATATAAACATCGAATTAAGGATATAGTTATATAATTAAATAAATAAATTAAAAATTTATGAAGTCAATTAGTATGAACAAGTCAAATATTAAGACTTTCATTAGGTTGTACCTTTAGTATAGGGTTGACCTTAAGAAGTCAAAGTCAAAAGTTTAACCATAACCTAAGATGAATTAAAACATATTATTCAACATATTAAAATAATACTAAAACATTAAATCATCAAGATTAAAAGTTAAAATAAGAAAAAATATTAAAGGTTGACTTTATTTGATCAAAGATTCATAGTGGGACTAGGAGTCCTAGTTCAAGTCAACCACTTAAGTTAAGTAAGAATATGCATAAATATGATAAGTTATTGACTATATGAATTAAATAAGAACTATTTGATTTATGCTGTAGAGGTTAAAGAGGTTCAAGCCTTGCGGTCCACTTAGCTCAGTTAATTAGGAGCACAAGAGTTTAAGGTGAGTTGTAATGCACACTCTTATTTCTTTATAAATATGAAATGGTTTCTTTGAGATTGAATGATTTCCTTCACAATTCCATGTCCAATGATTGACTATGATTTCATAAGCTATGTTTGCCTTAGAGTCCCACCTTACATAGGACTCTTTATTAAGTTGATTTCTTTGAACCCAAAACTCACATTAAGCTATATTATGACATGTAATGATATTGTGAACCCTAAACCAAGTCTTTCAAGCTAAGTAGGACTCTTTCATAAGAGTCCTAATATAAGTTAAACTCTTGCTATGTATATGTTATTGTTTACTTTTCCAAGCCTGCAGAAACACTCCTTCTTAATGTGGGGTGAACATTGGACTTGTGTACAAGGTATGCCCATAGATAGGGTGAAGTATCCAAACCTCAGCTAATAGGGGTTCAATATTGCTAGCCATAGGACCTGATCAGTCTTATGCTATAAGTTGAGTAGAGAAGGCAATAACCCCTACTCTTAAGTTAATATAAGTTATAAGTTGTTTCTACTACCTTATTGTTTATTCCTCATTTTTACAACCAAGCTATGTTATTGAGCCCATGTTTATTTTCTTACATACCCTATGTGTGCATATACTCTCACTGAGTCTTCTACTCACCCTTTTTTATGTTTATATATTTCAGGATGGCAAGATTGATCATGGTAACTAACTCAAGCCTGTTTCTCCACTTGAGGTGTTGCTTTGCCTAGAAGATAATAGAGTTCTCTTTATTCATTTGTATTGGTGAACTTCAGTTTAGTGCTCCGGGGGTAATAAGCGAAGTACTTGAGAATCGATCGGAAATCGATATTTTGTGATTTTAAGTTTGGGATTATTTGGACTTTTATTTTGTTGAGTTATCTTCAAATGTTTTCCTTTTACTTTGGTTTATAAGAACTATTTTTAAGATGTAAGAAGTTTATGGCCTATTCCGCAAATTTTATAAGTTATTATTTAATTGAATAAGATATGTGTCACGCCCCAAACCTGAGGGCACGTGACCGGCACTAGGACACAAGAAATGTACGTGGCTACCAGTGCCCGTAGTAAGCCTAACCCAAACCACAAGACAAAAAGCCCAAAACGCACAACTGAAAAGCCCAACTAAAAAGGGCTATGGGCCCAAATAAGGTAAGCAGAACTACAAGAATCACAACATAACACAATTATCAAATTGGCCTAACATCATTTATTCCATATATCTCAGAAAGTAGTAAATTACAGAAAGGTTCTGCTTAACCCAAAGATTACAGCTCTTATTACAACTCTTTAAAATACATAACTGAAATAAAACACAAAGCACAATTACAAAGTGTAACATTGCGGAGTTCTAGAGTCATAATTACAAATGTACATCTATTACATATATTCTTAATATCCCATTAATACAGATCACTGCCGAAAGGAAAATGGCAGTCTACTCAATTACAATTCCTTCCCAGCTCATTCTCTGACCTGAAAGCAACAAGATGAATAGGAATGAGAGTTCGACTCAGTGAATGATACCAGCTAATATATTAAACTGGTATTCCTCAAATAGATTGCAATTCATATGATATGCAGTATGTCATAGAGACAAACAAATCATCCAATCAAGCAAGGATCGGGCATGGTTCACAGTACCACACTGATACTCAGTACTCAATATGGGGAGCCGATCCCCCTACTCTAACTCTCTGAATCCAATAATCTGCCTCTTATATCCAAAGGGCCCGGCCGTCACTAATCTGTACCACGCAGCCTTGACCCGACTGACAGCGGCCTTGGCGATGAGTAGGCCCGGCCAGCATCCATCAGTCATAGCTCATCTTCTGAATCCATCATAACCCAAATCATAGCCATAACAATCCCATAATCCTAGGTGGTACTGTATCCTCCTAACCTCCATCCACAAACATAGTACGGCACAGAATACAGAATATTAATTCATCATTCACAGTCAAATGTTACATGCTTATATATGCAGTAGTAGTGCATAATATACATATATATATACACACAGCAATACATATGAAACGGAAATAGGATAATATATCAGTGAGTATCACTCACCTAACTGTCGACGCTTCCGACCGGCTTCTCTCAGAAGAGTAGCCTTGGAACCAGGAAGACGCTAGACGCCGACACTTCGCAACAGAGAACATTATCATGATAAGAAAACATACTTAACCCCAGAACAGATTCGACAACCTAACAAATACTCTAAGAATTACTAAACATAAAAATAACTCATATAACGACTGAAATACAAGGGTTTCAGGTTAACCTTCACAAATTTTGAACATACGGACGTTGAGGATCGTGCCGGAACGTCAAAACAGAACCACTGGACCTCTCCACGCGCCGCCGCCACGCGCAGCTGCCGGTGGTGGCGGATCTGGGGAAACTCTACACCAGCAGGTTCACCTCAACTCCAGGAGCACAAAAACAGTCACCACTCACCGGCACTCGCCCTCCAGCCATCGAAAAACGTCTCCAAAGTCACGGTTTTGCATTTTTCAATCTCCTCCTCCGGTGGTCCTCAGGGGGCAAGGCAGGTACCAAAATGAAGCTCTCATTCTCAGGAGTAAAACGGCACCAAGATCGCCGGATTTCACCGCCGAGATCGGCCGAAAAGTCGAGTTGAAGTTGCGGTGGCCGGCGGTCCTTCTCTCCACGCGTACGCCACCGTGCCGCCGCCGATCGTCGAGCTGCCACCTCCCTTGAGGTCGCCGGTCCGTCCTCTACCCAGCGGTGGTGGCGGTGCTTGCCACCGCCTACTGGAATGCTGCCAACTCTCTCTCTCTCTCTCTCGGCCTCTCCCTTTCTCTCTCCTCTCCTCTGCTGTCCCGTTTCTGTTTCTTTCTTCCCAAAACGTCTCATTTTGCTACTGGCCAATCACATACATTCTTTTCTTCTTCTTTTACTTAACTTAAACACAGTTAGTTATATATATATATACTAAACCATATAATATACATATAACACTATATACATATATTTATATAAACACAATACTACACACACACACACACACACACACACACACACACACACACACACACACACACACATATATATATATATATATATATATATATATATATATATATATATAAAATAATAATAATAATAATAATAATAATAATAATAATAATAATAACAATGAAAATCCAAATATCCAATAAAATACTATAATCAAACTTATAATATTAATTAATACCTTTATTAATACTCAAATATCAAAATATAATCCAAAATACAATTTTCCAAAAATCCATATTAACATTATCATAATAATGTAATATTGTAATATTATATCAAAATTGCCATAAATAATACATATTCAAATAATATGAATATTTATAATTTAATAAAATATAATTCCAATTCTTACTTTAATAAGAAAAATAATAAAATAATATATTTCCGTATGAAAATAGAATTTTATAAAATAAATGAAAATTCGGGTTGTTTCAATATGGGTATTTGATAAGTAATTTTACATAAGCTAAGGATTTTACGGGTGTGGGTGACCTTATATCTTCCCGTGTCCTAGGATCGTCATAGCTCCCTAAGTCAGGCTGTAACATTAAGGATGGTTTTGTTTTGGGTGAAAATAGAGAAATAGTAGAGGGATTAAGATGCATGCACACCTGTGCATAATTTGATCAGGGCTGCCACCGATTTTTCTCTTGCTTATGTATTCTTAATTTGAATCCACTTCAAGACCTTATTAGTATTTTGATTTTTCAAAAATTCTAAGGACTTTTTAAGCCTTCTAAAGTCTAGGATCTTTTGTCTATAAATAGGAAAATTATCTCAATAATTTTTATTACCTTTTCTATCACTCTTTCTATCAGGTTTTCTTCTTTTCTAAAACTCTTTGTATATTATTTCTTAATTATTAATAATTAATTCTTCTTTAGGATTTAGATGTAATATCTTGATTTTTTGTGATTATCTATATTTGATAGATTTAGTTTAATTGTTGGAATTAATCTTTTATCTTAGAGTTTAAAGTTTGCGATTAATCGGCCATTAGTTGCATGAATCAAGTTATTATGTGAAGTAGTGAGAGTGGAAGTATAATACTAGTTCATTAAGATATTAGACCTAGAGTATGTATTATTTAGAGACAAGAACACTCATTTGTGATTGTTAATAAGATTTTTGTAAAATTTAATAGATTTTTTTTATTACTTGCGATCTTGAGAGTAGGCATAAAGTTAACATGAATATTTATATTTTGTCTTGAGAGAGACATCATATAATTTAGGAAAATTTGATCATTAATTACAATAAGCTAAAAATCAATCTAGAAAAAATAGAAAATTCATAGGTAGTCAATTGATGAAGTCTAAATTCTTGGCCTTTTGTATATATTGAATTTATCTTCTATTATATATGCTTAATCTTACTTGTTTTACTCCATCTTATTTAATTTTCTAAATAATAAAAAAATCCTAATTTTGGTACTTATCAACTCTTCCTCGTGTGATCTTTTTCACTATTATATTACTTGTTCATGACCTGTGAACTTGCAGATTTTGCAAGATAAGTTTTTAGTGCCATTGCCAAGAAAGGCTATTTTGTTAATCAATACCAAAAATTTTCTTTATTACTTTAGATTCTATTTTTTTTATTTTTTATTTTTATCTTTTATTTTGTGGGATTTAAATTAAAAAAAAAAGAGGGGATGGCATTCTATAACTTCCAATGGTGCAATGGGAGAGAAATGCCAAACAAAGCCAAAATATGTATGATGATGATGGTTTTAGTAAGTTAAATGCTAAACTTGATGCTTTGGTTAACATATTTAATCAAATTAATACTAATATTGTATTTAATTCATTTTTGAGTTATGATTTATGTGAAGGAAATCACTTAAATTTTGAGAACCAATATACAGAGCTGTGAACCCTCAAAATTACACCTCCAGTTGACCGCTTTTTAGTTACAAACCCATAGAGTCAAACCGGGCTCAAATATGATTAGAAACGGACCAAAAATAGTACAGAATAGGTTGGACCAGCGGCTAGCGCGTCGCCGCCTTGAGCGGTATGCTCGGTGTGCCAACGGGTGTGCCGCCCGGTCGGCTGGCGAGTTACCGGTGCTACCCATGCCGCCGCTGCCTTCCGGTGGCATCCTTTTAGCTGCTCTATAAATAGAGCCTCCTTCAAGCTCATTTGGCACGAATTACAATATAGAAACTATCATATAGTACTCTACTGGTTTTGCTGAAATTTTCTTAGAAATTTGATACTGAAATCTGTAGTTTTAAATCATATAGTACACTATTTTTGCTAACCTTTTGCTGTTTAAGCTCAACTTCAGGGTTCCAAATCTAAGGTGGAGCTTAGATTTGGAGCTAAACTTGTTCCGTTCATCTGAAAATTAAGAAAAGCGAAGGTATAATTCATTTCATCTCAGATCTAGAATTTTTTTTAGGTCTAAAACAGAAAAAATCTAAAATTTATTAATTTAAAGATCAGAATTAAATTAATAAATAAACCAACACTTTCCAAAATCCCTCATTCGCAAAAAGGAAGAACTACGTGGGGTTTGATTCCTATTCTATAGAATACACAAGCTGCCGTCTCTAAGGCATCAACTCTAAAATCATTTTTAATAACATTTTTCCTTTTATATTTGTTATTTATTTCCAATTTTGTACTTTTCATTTCTTTAATATAGTTGAGGAATGTGTGCTGTCCCTAGTACCTATAAGGGCTAGAGGAAGGATCCTCTTTATTTCAATCGTTTTGGCTTTGTAATAATTAAGTAGAATTTATTTTTGCTTATTTATATCTATAATTGTCATTCCATCTTGTCATATATATTTGTTTTATGCATCAGTTTATTTATGTTCAAGCATAAATGAAAATTCCTTTTTAAGAGTTATTTTACAATTTTTAACCAAACTGAAGAAAATCATATTTTCTCAATTGTGTAATTTCCAAAAGCTGATCCCTGAGCCATCTTTGGTTACTCGCGGATTAGTGTATTTTTCATTGGGATAAATTGAATATTTTTGGAGTCAATCAAATTGTATTTTTTTTTAATTTTTCCAATTAAAATAAATAAATTAAAGTGGCGACTCACTTTCAAATTACAAAAATCAATTTTCTAAACTCACAATGAGTTCCAATCGTGAAGTTTATCCTGAAGAGCATTTCGATTCCTTGGTAGATCGGATCGGTGCTTAGGCGAGACCTCACAAGAGCAAATGCAATTTTTTCCAAATTATAACAACCATCAGAATTATCTATATTCAAATACATACAACTCAGGGTGGAGTGATCATTCAAACTTTTCATAGGAGAACCAATGGAATCAAGGCAACAATTCATGGAATCCTTATCAATATAAATTGCAAGACCATGCACCACTCAAAGATCACAAACCATCTTATAAAGTGGCATTGGAAAGATTCATGCATGCTACTTGTGCATGGTTTAAAAGATTGGAAGATAGGATGGATCAAATGGCTAGCCATAATGCAAATTTTGATGTACAAATAGAATAATTGGCTAGTCCATTAAATACTCAATGCCATATAAACTTCTTAAGCCAAATTGGAATATATTCTAGAGAGCAATGCCTAGCAATTTCTTTGAGTAATGATGTGTAAGAGGTGGTTGATCAAGCAAATACTTCAGGCAAGAAAGATCAAAAAAAGGAGGAAATTGAGCTTAATTTGTCTACAACTTTTAAATATTCTTTTCTCATGGATAGTAACTGTGGAATGGTTGAAATTGATGGGGTAATTGAAGAGGAATTTAAAGGAGAATATCCAAAGGAATTTCTTGAAGATTATTTGGTACACTCTATAATGAATAAGGTAATGAAAAGAACTACAATAATGGCCATTAGCTGTTGGTGATAATTGGTATCAAAGCCAGGTTATAGTGATGAGTGATGGAAATAGCGAGTTGATGGAGCATTGATGCAGTTCAAAGAGTTGGTGGGTGCTTTAGAAGAACCTAATGAGGGGCAACATCCTATTACAACTTTAGTTTGCAAGATGGTTGCAAATTTGGAGGCTAAATGAAAAGATATTACACAGCCACTTATTGATGGGTTGGCAAGATTGGGAGAAGTAAATGATGATATTTACAACCAAATAATGAAGCTACACAAGGTCATTAGTAGAGTTTAAGGCAGAACAGATGGCTGATGGTTAGTGAAAGTCCTTGATCCAAAGTCTCACAATGGCACTTAGAGTGCAAAGGATTTGGAGAACTTTCTATAGGATATGGAGTAGTACTTTATTGCTGCAAAGATTGTGAAGACTAATCAAGTCACCGTCAACTATGTATCTTATTGGTGTTGCAAAACTAGGTGGAGATCTTGAACCTTAAAAGATGCTAATGTTGGAAGGGAGAAATTTGATATGTGGGATCGGTTAAAAAAGGAAATGAAGTATCAATTCCTACTTTGTAATTCATCTTGGGTTGCAAGAGAGTCCTTAAAGTAGCTAAAACATACCAGCATAGTGCAAGATTATATGAAACAATTTAGTTCTTTGTTGTTGGATGTACAAAACATGTTTGAGAAGGACAAGTTGTTCAATTTCCTCTATGGTTTACAAGCATGGGCATAGGTGGAACTCCAAAGGCAAAATGTGAAGGATTTGCCTAATGTAATCGTGGTTACCAATAATTTGGTTGAATTTAAAGTAACCAAAAAGAGTGATGGTGCTTCAAAATCACAATTGGTAAGGGCAAATTTTATGGTGATACCCCTTAATGATTTCGATATGAATTGGAGATTAACTTTTGCAAGAAGATAAAGACAATCCCAATGCCTCACCTAGCGTGGTTATAGTGATGCAAGAAGCAAATCCTTACTTCATTTCATGTTTCCATCCTTTTGTAAAGGAGAAACAAAAGGGTAAATGGAATTTCATTTCAGCCATGGGGGTTAAAACATGATTGAAACATGGACTGGATACATACATAGTGGCTATAATAGAGATCAAGCCATATCACTTAGTGGAAGTCCATGATTTTGTTGCTATTATTTTGAAGGAATTCAAGGATGTCATGCCTTTAAAACTTCCAAAGATTTTGCCATTAAGGAGAGCCATTGATCATAAAATTGAGTTAGTGCCTGGATATGTCCCTCTCGCCCGCCTACTATATCGCATTTGGAATTGATGAAATTACATAAGCAATTAACTGAATTATTGGATGATGGGTCTATTCAGCCATCTAAAGCCCTTTATAGTGCTCTAATGTTATTCCAGAAGAAAGTTGATGGTTCATTACAAATGTATATGAATTATAAGGCATTGAACAAAATTACAGTCAAGAATAAGTATCCCATTCGATTTATTTAAGACTTAATAATGAATAGATTGTGCAAGGATTCCTTGTTCACCAAGTTGGATCTATGGTCAGGGTATTACAGGTTAGAATTGTGGAAGGGGATGAAGTAAAGACAACTTATGTGACACACTATAGCTCATATGAATTCCTTGTCATTTCATTTGGTTTAACAAATGCTCCAGCTACATTTTTCAATATGATGAATGATGTTCTATATGACTATTAGATGATTTTGTGGTGGTTTATTTAGATGATATTGTCATATATAGCAAGTCCTTAGAAGAACATTTGGGACACTTGAGGACAGTGTTGGCCTAATTGCGAGAATTTCAACTTTATGTGAAGTTGGAGAAGTGTGAGTTTGCTAAGCAGGAAATCATGCTCTTATGGCATTTGGTAAGTAATCATCAAGTGCGGATAGATACTAAGAAATTTTAGGATATTCTAGATTGGCCTACCTTAACTAAAGTTCTTGAGTTGCAGTCATTTCTTGGCTTGGCGAATTACTATCGCAAATTCATTACTGGTTATTCCAAAAAGTAGCACCTCTAATGAATCTTTTAAAGAAAGATATGTGGTGGCATTGGTCAGAGAATTGTGAGGAGGCCTTTCATAAGTTAAAGAATGCCATTGTCTCTAATTATATGTTATGGTTGTTAGATTTTGAGTTACCATTTAAAGTTTGCATGGATGTTTCAAATAAAGTGGTGAGTGGGTGCTCATGCAAGATAATCACCCATAACATTTAAGAGTAGAAAGTTAAATCCTATTGGACAAAGATATTCTACACATGAGAAATCGATGGTTGTTATAGTACATTGCTTGCAGATTTTAAGGGTATAAATTTGTTGTTTGCACCTACAATGTAGCTAATACTTTCTTCAAAACTCAAAAGAAATTATTGCCTAAATAGGCTCGAAGGCAAGAGTTTCTAGTAGAATATGACTTTGTTTAGGAGCATAAACTTGGTAAGCATAAATTACAGATACTCAAAATAGAAAGGAGATTTTTGCTACTATCTATGCTGTGTCTTAAATAGAGACAACTTTATTAGATCAGATCAAAGAAGCTACCTAGCAAGATGTGGCTTATAATAGACTTGTGCAGCAGCTGAAAGATGGTTTGGTATGTCGGTATTGGATTGAAGATGACCTATTAAAAAAAAGAGGCAGAATCTTTGTTCCTTTAGTCGGTGACTTAAGAAAAGAACTACAAAAGGAAACTCATGATTCATGGTGGACTTTTCATTCAGGTGTTGAGCAAATGTTGGCATTATTATCCCATTCCTATTTTTAGCCAAAGATGGAAGATGATGTGGATGCATATATGAGGACTTATCTTGTATGTCAATAGGACATTATTGAGAAGAAAAAGAGGCAGGTTTATTATAATCTTTGTCTATTCCAAACAAACCATAGGTATCGATTTTGATGGATTTCATTGGCAGATTTCTAAAGGTGAATGATATATCCTCCATGATGGTTGTGGTGGACAAATTTTCAAAGTATGTTGTGTTTATTACTACTCTCTCAGCTTATTCTTCTGATGTTGCAATGGAGTTGTTATATAAAATTGTGGTCAAGTACTTCAGTATTCCAAATGACATTGTGAGTGATAGGGATGTAAGATTCGCGAATTGACTTCATTGTTCAACATGATGGGTATTGACTTAAAATTTTCCATTGCTAATCATCCATAAATAGATGGGTAGACTGAGAGAATCAATCATCTACTAAAAGAGTACTTGAGACATTATGTGACTGTTAGTATGAGGAAATGGCTTGAGTTGTTAGACAGTGCATAATTATGTTATAATTTGCATCGATCATCAATTATAGAAGTGAGTCCTTCTGAATTATTATTGGGATAACAGCCTGCTAAACCGATGGAGATAGCCAGGTAGCAAACTGGTCAAAAGTTTCCAACAGCATACAGATATGCCAGAAATAAGTAAGAGATGCTTGATGAAGCTCAAGATAGTTTAAGAAAGTCTATGAATCGAATGAAGAAGTATACAGATCGAAAAGGCATGCCTCTTGACTTCAATGTAGGAGATAAGGTGTTGCTAAAACTAACTCCCTAAATATGGAAGAAAATCAGTAGTAAGACTATGCATCATATACGATGGTCCCTTTGAAGTTGTTCAAAAGGTGGGAAATGTAGCTTATAGGTTGAAATTACTTGAGAGACATCTAACTTTTCATGTCATTTTTTCTCAAGCCGTATCATGAAAACACAAGTGATCTTTCTAGGAGCAAGGCCAAGTGTGCTCCTCTTATAATTAGGAAATAATTTAGTGATGATGTGGAAGAGATCCTTGATCATAGAATTATAGGCTAAAGCAAGAAAAATAAGTGGACAGAATTCCATATCAAGTGGAAAAAAAAAGCCAGTAATTGATGCTACTTAGGAGAGGGATACTTCTTTATGGCAGTTTGAAGAACAAGTAGAGTCTTACCTTTGTAACCTCCCCAACAGGAATACTGATCATGGATAAAACATCTTTGCTTAATGCAATGATGTGTCTTTGCTCTTTGTCTTTGGCATAGCTATGCCATCCAAGTTTTCTTCCCAAGAATGCTTGTTCACTAAGCCAGCAAGCCTTTCCATGTTGATTGGCATGTACCCCTACAAGTCAGCTAATTTGGGCCTAATGCTTAAGTCTAGCATGCCACTCTAAGAATTGGCATGCCAATGATCCATTCAAAGGCCTAAATAAAATCCCCCATCTGAGGGATTTAATGTCCTTATTGAAAGAGTCTGAATGTGTTCCAACTATTTCCATATCACTCTCATACACCCATGAAAAATCAAACCCCAATAAGAACTATAGCTAGTAATAATGCTTTGGCCTAATCCTTCACTACTATACAAAGAAGTTATTGCATAAGGTATCACTCAGCACCATAAATCTTTCTAGTGTAAGACAATAACTCCATTCCTCTAAGCTATGTACAGTAGCCAACATCTTTTTTTCTTTATAAGAAAAGTTCCTCTCCAAGTGAGTCATTCTCCAGCTTGTAAACATGATTGGATAGCCTTTGTGAACTAGTGTCCCACTAAGAATTTCATCTTCAACTTTCACACGAACTTTGAAGATGATTCCATTAATATAATTATGTTTAGGATAACTACATCATTGCATACACATCATTGCATTGAGCAAGGATGTTTGTCCATGATTAGTATTCCTATTAGAGAGGTTACAAAGGTAAGACTCCATTTGTTCTTCAAAATGCCACAAAGAAGTATCCCTCTCCTATGTAGCATTAGTTATTAGCTTTTCTTTCCACTTGACAAGGAAGTTTGTTTGCCTATTCCTTAGTTTTGTGATTAAGGATCTCTTCCACATCATCACTGAACTATTTCTTGATTACAAGAGGAGTATGCTTAGCCTTGCTCCTAGAAGGATCAGTTGTGTCTTCATGATATGGCTTCAGAAAAATTGACATGAAATGTAGGAAGCACCTTTAGTCTAGCAGGTAATTTCAACTTGTAGGCCATATTTCCCACCTTTTGAACAACTTTAAAAGGACCATCATAGTTCAAAATAAGACCACGATGCATAATTTTACTATTGATTTTTTTAATCAAATTTAAGGAGTTAATTTTAGCAACACCCTATCTCCCACATTGAAGTTAAGAGGCTTGCATTTTTTATCTTCAAACTTCTTCATCCGATTTGTAGCCTTTTTCAAATTATCTTAAGCTTCATCAAGCATCTCTTGCTTATTTTGGGCATATTTGTACACTGTTGGACACTTCCTACCCGTTTGCTACCTGACCATCTCCATTAGTGTGATAGGTTATTATCCCAGTGCCAATTTAAAAGGGCTCATTTCTATACCTAAGGAATAATGCAAATTGTAATAGAATTGTGCACTGTCTAACAACTTAAGCCAACTCTTCTGACTAGCAATCACATAATGCCTCAAGTACTCTTCTAGCAAATGATTGATTCTCTCAATCTGCCTATTTGTTTGTGGGTGATTGGCAGTGAAAAATTTCAAGTCATGGCCCATCATGTTGAATAATGAAGTCTAGAACTACCTATGAATCTTGCATTCTTATCACTCACAATGTCACTTGGAATACCAAAATACTTAACCACATTCTTATAAAACAAGTCTGCTGCAACGTCAAAAGAACAAGCCGAGGGAGCAGCAATAAATACAATACACTTTGAAAATCTGTCCACCATAACCATCAAGGAGGATATATCATTCATCTTTGGAAATTCGCTGATAAAATCCATCAAAATCGATACCTATGATTTGTCTGGAATAGGCAAAGGTTGTAGCAAACTTGCCTCTTTCTTCTTCTCAATCTTATCCTATTGACATATAAGATAAGTCCTCATATATGCATCCACATCATCTTCCATCTTCAACCAAAAATAGGAATAGGACAATAATGCCAACATTTGCTCAACACTCGGATGACCAGCCTACTGTGGATCATGAGTTTTCTTTAGTAGTTCCTTTGAATTGCTCCTTCAACTCATTGTTACCACCAACCATCACTGTAAATTGGCTCTCAAATCAAATAAAGTGTCTATTTAAGGAAGTAGGAAAAAAAAAAAATTCTTACAACACCATTAATTAAGCCTTCACCAACTCTTGATTCAATGTTATTACCTTCTCATCTCAATTTCTTAAGAGAATTTAGAGCAAAAAAAAGAAAAAAAAGATTTTTTTGAAATGCTTTTGGAATTAATGACCTTTTATATAATTTATTGAATAATTCTTGTCTTAAGTTTTTTCCATGTAGGTTCAAATTAAGATGGTCATTTAAGTTGGCAAAGGTCCACCCTTGTGCAACTATAGGGATATTGTACTTTGTATATTATCCTTCTTGATGAAAGCTTAGCCAAAGTCAAGCTATTGACTTTAAATAACTGCTTTTTAGGAGGCAACTCATGTTCTAAATTTTATTTCTTTGTCTTTAATTTTTCTCTTGTTCTCAATTTTCTTTTTGTGTAATTAATTTCTTATGCTTACTTTTAGTATTATTTCTTGATGTTTTATAGGATGTAAGAAAGTGGAATGCACCTCATGCTTACAATTTGTAGTCCATTTTTCTACAAAGAAGAAGCATTTTGTTTTTTGTTTTTGGTTTGTTTCTTTTGACGTTAAGGACAATGTCAACTATAAGTTTGGAGGAAATTAGTTTGTTTGTATGTTTAGCCGTTTCTTTGTATTTTGATAGATAAATTTTAAAATTTTTACTCTTTCATTGACAAAAATATTTGTGTTAAATAATTCAATGAAGGCCAATGACAAATTATAATTGATATTTATAGATAATTTATTAAAGTATTACAAGTTGAGTAACTATTTTGGATAAGAAATTAATTTTTATTGAGGTTTTGTTTTGATGAGTTTTGTATTGAATTGATTTCATTAAAATTGTGTATACTTGCTTAAAGAGGGCTTCTATATAGTTTTTTATCTTCATTTGCTTCACTTATTTTAGAACATATTTTTGTGAACTTTTGAGGCAAAATTTTGAATTTATTTTAAGACAAAGATATGATTTTGACATTGTCTGTTTGGTCTTATTATGTGTATTCACCTTTGTTTTAATTTTATCTCTAACTTTTTGTGCCTTGTTAGTTTTAGTTTTTTTTTCCTTTGTTTATTAATCTTACTTGTTATCCTTCACCTTTTTTGTAAGGTAATTTTGTCAAATATATATTTTAATAAAGAAAAAGGAAATTATTGAACTTTTAAAGAAAATAGGATCTCCAATAAGAGTGCTATTTTTCTAATAAAAAAAAAGATCACCTTAAATTTACGTTAAAGATATGTTTGGAAAAAAAATAAGAAAATTGAATGAAATAAAAAATAAAATTAGTAATTCTTGATTATCCTCGGAATAAAATTGTTCGTGATGGAAAAGTCAAAAGTGTTTAAAAGAAGAAAATCTTGATGAAGAATGATGCTTAAGGTGAAAGGAATCCTTTATTAACAAATTTTCTTTATTAGAGCTTTTAATTATCTTTTATAATTTGACATAATTATCTTACTTTTGTTTCATTTAGCATTTTCTGTGTTTAGCAAACACTGTGTGTTAGCCTCTATTATAAGACTAATAAAGACTTATTGATCTCTCTTGATTTGTGAATTCCATTAGTAGAAATGTATGCATAGACATACCTATAAGATAAACTTCTATTTTACTATATCTTTTATTAGAGGCATTTAAAGATATTAAATATGCATATGCCTATCTAAAGTGCAACAATTTCTTTGTGAGTTGATTTAATATATAGTTATTCAAGGCATGATGAAAATGATGTTTATTTTGAATCTAAGATAGAAGTTTAATTTGTAATGCTATTAATATATTGTTTATAAACATTGATTTCTTGAGGCCTTTGAAAAGTGATTCAATATAAGAATAAGAATATTAAATTTCCTTATTATGATTAATTCTTACTTTGCTTGAGAACAAGCAAATACTTAAGTTTGGATAAATTTGATGAGCTTGAATTATGCCATTAATTAGAAGAGTATCTATAAAGATAAGTTATCAATTCTGTTGTTTATATTTTATTTTTATTTATTTTTGTTAACCTTTTGTACTTTAGTTTGTTTCGACTTTTTATAGGTTCTTTAGAAGGTTTATATGTAATTTCGAGGGAAAGTAGAGGCAAAACAAAAATACACAACTATGCAGATCCAAAGTGCAATGGCATGCAAGTCAAGGATTGGGCAAAAATAGAGAAGTTGTAGAGGGACTAAGATGGACAGGCATAAGGTTGCTTGTTATTTTTCTCATACTTATGTATTCCTAATTCGAATTCACTTCAAGGCCTGATTAGTATTCCAATTTTCAAAGGATTCTAAGGACTTTCTAAGCCTTTTAAATCTAGGATCTTTTTTCTATAAATAGGAGAATTATCTCAATGGTTTTTATGACCTCTTCTATCACTTTTTCTATTAAGTTTTCTTCTTTTCCAAAACTCTTTATATATTATTTCTTCTTTCTTAATTATGAGTAATTAATTCTTATTTAGGATTTAGATATAATCTCTTAATTTGCCTGTGATTATCTATATTTAATAAATGTGATTTGATTGTTGGAATTAATATTTTATCTTATAGTTTAAAAATTATGATTAACTTGCCATTAGTTGCATGAATCAAGATATTATGTGAAGTAGGGAGAGTGGAAGTATAATATTAGTTTATTAAGATATTAGCTCTAGGATATGTGTTGCTTATAGATAATAATACCTTTTTTATATTATTATTAAAAGGATTTTCATAAAACTTAATGGATTTATATTAATTGTTTATGATCACAAGAGTAGACATAATGTTAATATGAATTTTTATGTTGTATTTTCAGAGAAAACATAATATAATTTAGGAAAATTTGATTATATTAATTTCAATAAGCTAAAAATCAATTTAGAAAACATAGAAAAGTTATAAGTAGTCAATTGATGAAATATAAATTCTAAGCCTTTTATATATATTGAATTTATTTTCTATTATATCTATTTAATTTTATTTATTTTCTTCCATCTTATTTAATTTTCTAAATAATAAAAAAATCCTAATTTTGATACTTGTTAACCCATCTTCTGGGATCAATACTATATTTTACTACTATATTATTTATTCACGTTTTATATGTACTTGCATATTTCATGCAACACAGAGCAATTCAAGTAAAATTTTGCAACCAAAAGAAAAAAATAAAAAAACCATAGAAAACATCGTTTTGATAATTTGGATTTTCGGTTGATTCGATTTGAAAATTATAGAAACCAAACCAAAAACTTACTAAAACTTTTAATCACCACTGAATCAGATCAAATTAACAATATAACCAAATAATATATCAAAACCAAACCAAAAACTTACTAAAACTTTTAATCACCATTGCATCATATCAAATTAACAATATAACCAAATCAATATATCAATTTTAGTTTGGTTTAAATCGATTTTTGCACACCCTAATTACAAATAATCTAAAATCCTGGAAATCAAATATAATGGCAAATTTTTATCGATTTCAGCAGTTTTTATTCAATTTTAGAGCAATAATTGACTAAAAATTAAAATTAAGTAAATTAACTGAAAAATGAAAGTTAAAAGATTCAATTAGAGAAAATTTTTTTGAAGCTAATTAGAGAAAGTTAATATATGAGGACTTGACATTTTCACTAAAATTTAGGGGGCAACTTGAATTTTTTTTTTTTAATGATTAGAATTTAATTTGTTGGGGTCGGATCATTAATAAGATTTTCTTATTTTAAAATTTATGAATCTTCTAGATCTATTTTGAATGATTTTTTTTACCGAATTAAGGAACTTAATATGGTCCGTGAAAATTAGTTAATGATATCATTTTACTGTTAAAAAAAATAATTTATAATTCAAGTTTAATTTCTCTTATCATTAATCCAAATTTTTAGATAACGAATTCTACATGTTACTTTTGTTATGTCTTTATATATATATATATATATATATATATATATATATATATATATATATATATATATATATTGTGTGTACAAATTCAAACATTTTCTTCGTCATATATATCACATAATTGTTATTTTTAATAGTTAAATTTTATTTGCTAAAATTAACTCTTATATTCATGTGTAAATTGTTAAAGTTTTGTAATTCAACATTCAATTGAGGTATTAGAGAAAACTAATAAAAATCAACATAAAAAGAATTATAAAATGACATTAAAACAATTTCCTTAGTTTTTAATTTATATAATATTTTTGCATAATGCAAATTATACAATATTTTTTTGTTTATTCTTTACATCCAAAATGATAGCACTTGTCTATACTAAACAATATATAAATGTGAAAGTTGAAATTCAAAATTAACCACTACAATGCATGTATATAGCCTATGGATAGACCATATCAATTTTCAAGTTTATTTCTTACTGATATTTTTTACACAAATCAGAGATCAGGATCCATCAAATCTGTAAATATGTTTAAAGATTTTTAAGATTATCTATTTTTAAAATCAAGCCTTTCATCTCCAAAGATTTTTGTGATAATATTTTGAAAATTGGTATCATCAGACATCCTTGTTCAAGCATGTGTATGTTCAGTAACGTTGGGCTGGTATACCCTTATGGTTGAGTTAATTTTTGGACTGGTATGCCAATGTTAGATAATTTAATCTACATGAATTGAGTAGAGTACTTGTACCTTTTGCAGAGCGAAAAACGTCTCTCTTGACTTGTATCACCAGTTCAGAAATAATCATAAATCGGGAGCTTCTTTTTCCATAGTGTAAGAACCTCTAATGTCTGTGTTCACCAATGTAAATTCTTTTGAGAGAAACATATATCTTTTCTGTTTTCTTATTGTTAAATTGTTAACCGTAATATCACTCTGTTGATATTTTATTTTTAATAGGATATCTCATAACTTCCCACTATTAGATAGTTATCTAAATCCATTTAGATAAAATAATATCTAAAATATTATTTATTTATATTAATTAACTACCTTTTATAATTAATTAATAACTACTGGATTTGAGTTTATATACTCATCATGGGCTTGTCCGAACTCAACCCATTAATTCTAACATCTCTCACTCGCATATAACAAGACACATGTCATCTATGATTAACCTTGTAGACATTTCATACTAGCAAAATAAACCATGTGATCGATATGCTTTGAGAGTTCTTTTCTATATAATTATTAAGGATATGTAAGGTCTGGATAAAAGTATTTTGAGCATATAAAGTATGCACTACCCTATATTTCTTATCACATTCCTTTATATCTCTTTTAATCTCATAATAATTTGTATTTACAATTATATTAGCTCATAAAATTATTGGTCGACTTGTGAATACAAAAATTAAAAATGACTACAGAGTAATCTGTCTTTCAACTTACTTCCCTTAATCATAATCCAATTCACTTTTTTAGAAATATTTCATTAAATCGAGTCACCCATAGTAAATTTTGAGAACTATAATTCTCCTAGGATCTCACATTTTCAAAAGCCGAGGTCATTAAATTTTGTCATCCCTTTGGTTGAAATTTTGCATATGTGGTATGAAATACATGCCATGGTATGTTATCCTTTTCCCTATAGCACACTATACAAATTCTGTGCAATTCAAAACTCGCATCTAGCGACTTAGGTAGATACAGACATAATTATACAAATAATTTGCCATGTCATATGATGGATAGCATATGACATTTGACAAATAATTAACATATACATATAAACAATTAGATAACTCACACAGACATATTTATGGTTCCAACACATGATTGACAAATGACTAACTCGAATTATCACTTTATTTCTCCTTTAATAGAAATTCGTCATCGAATTTCAAACACCTTATAATTATAACTTACAAATAAATTCTTTTTTTTTTTTTTCACCACTTCACTGTAGACAACTTTGTAATTTTTAGTTCACTTATATATGAAACTTACGAGACTTCCAATGCCTATAAGTACTAACATATAGTCCACCAAACAATTATATTTGACTTTAAGTCATTTTTATATTAACATTTAGATACTACTAATATTTATTCAAATACACCTTAATCTTATAGACAATCTTACTATTTTATCACCATCAACTAAAGACTACTAAATTTATAAGAATTCCTCCAATTACAACAAGATCGTTATCTTCCAAAAGATATAATACTTTATTAAGTATAACATAAATCAATTTCCTCTATTATTATTATTATTATTATTATTGAAACTTCCTCTGTTATTATTATTAGTACATTCCATTAGCATTAATTTTATGTCGCCAAAAATTCCTCGTCACAAATATAAATTCCAATATCAAACATTTTTTTTAAAGAAAAAGATCAAATTCATTAATCATTAACTCAAGTAATGTCTCTTACATGATGTTTCAAAGCATAAATAGGAAGAAAGTGTTAAATAATGACTTATAATCAATTTACATTTAGAGTTCCAGCAAAGAAAATGATCTCCGGACCTCCTATGGAGAGGTATGGTACAACTTTGTTGAAGGTTAAAGGTAATTATGTATTTTTAGGTCAATCAGTTGCTATTTAAAAGGTTGAAACTCTAGTTTGCTATGTACTATAGTCACAATCTGCTCTCTCTATAAAAGAACACTAAGCCTCTCATGGATGTAGGCAGATTGCTGAACCATGTAAATCTTGTTTATTGTGTGATTAATTTTTCTCTTTATTTTCATTTTTTTATTCATAGATTAAAACAATCAATCACAGAAATTATAACAGGGAGTCAACCTAAAGAAAAAACTTATTAGATTGCTTTGCCCCAGTAGCCAAACAATAAGCAACCCTATTATCCTCCCTCTTAACATGACTAAGACGTACATTAGGAACTAAAAGAGAATGAATTTCTTTAAGAATAAACTCTTGTTGTGAGAAACCTGCGGCTTCCCTCTTCACCAACTGTACCAAAGCTAAACAGTCCACTTCAACCTTAGAAATGAGCCATGCAGGTTCACGCATCCACAAGCATCTCATAAGCCCACCATTTCCATCATAAAAGCAGCAGAAAAACATGGCAATGGCATAGACATAGCTACCACAACTGACCCTGCATTATTCCTAATCACAGCCCCCACAGTTCCTTTTCTTTGCCTCAAATCTACAGCAGCATCAACATTCAATTTGAAGCTTCCCATCGTTGGCCGTTGCCAATGCAGAGTTGGTGAGAAAGAACCTATCGAAGACTAAATACTAAAACCAACCCTCCTTATTTGAACAGCTTGATGAAAACTAAATAGGCTAATAATAGCTCTGTCAACTATGCTACTTGGAATTAAATCCACATTGTCCCATGCTTTTTATTTCTTGCCCACCATAAAGAGTCCAGAAGCACAATAAAAGTAGCCCGCGTATTTTTATTCATGAAAGTGAACATTTGTCAGATCCAATGGTCCATGGATACAGGCTAAACTGCAGAACCATAAGAACTACAAGGTGAAACTCTCCAGTAGACTTGAGCAATCTCACATAATAAAAAAACATGTAATTCAGTTTCTTTAAATTGTTGGCCAAAAAAACATTTATTATCCATAGCCACACGCTTTTTAATTAAGTTGCATTTTGTTGGAAGAAAGCTCTTGCGCAAGCTTTACAAGAAAATTGCTTGCCTTGATTGTATCTCAAGCTCCCATAATTCTTTCCAAAATGCATAACTTGAACTCCCAGATGCAATGTGTTGATTGACACCCTCCATAACCACTTTATATCCTGATTTTACCATGTAATTTCCATCCTTGGTAAAGAACCATGCAAACCTATCATTTTGAGGTGACAAACTCAATAGAATCGGTAAAATTAATTTTGCAAAAAAAAAAAAAAATAGCATTAATTAAATCAAATCAACAACCTTCTAATCAATAGGCAAGTTGATATTTGAAGAAACCAATTTGAAAGAGGATGGCATTGGAACCCATGGATCATCCCAAACTGAAATTGAGTGGCCATTACCTACACACCAATGAAGCCTTTTAAGGAGCAAAGGAATAGCAACAACTAGGCTTCGCCAACTATAACTAGAGTTTTGACTATCTTGTACCTGCAATAGACTAGAATTAGGAAAATATTTAGCTTTGAGAACTCTAGTTCTCAGTGAATTACTATTAGATGAGAGGTGCCAACATTACTTTGCAAGTATTGCCAAATTAAACTCTTTCAAGATACAAAAACCAAGACCCCCTTTCTCTTTTACAACACAAGGTCACTTCTATGCAGCCTAATGGATGCCATGACTATTATTAGAAGCATCACCCTACCAAAAAGAATTCATAATTTTTTGCAATTCATCAGTCGTTGAGTTAGGAATATGAAAGACACTTATAGTATAAGCCAGTAAGGCCTATATAACAAATTTAATCATCATCTCCTTACCACCCATTAACAACATTCCACCTTTCCATGAAGAGAGCCTTTTCCAAAACCTATCCCTGATATACCAAAAAGCTAACTTCTTAGACTTACCAATAATCAAAAGGAAGCCAAGATAATTACCCATGAAATTGGATGATCCAATACCAAGAGAATTAATAAAACTATCCCTCTTTACTCTAGATACTTCGGCAGGAAAAAAAAAAGAGTGGAGGATTTATCTAGATTAACTAGTCGACCAGAAGCTGCTTCATACAATAAAGTGATTTAATTCAACTCTAAGGCCTCAGTAGGATTAGCTTTACAAAAAATAAGACCATCATCTGCAAAGAAAAGATGAGTGATTTCCGGAGCTGTAAGAGCAAGCTTTAAACTATGAATTTTATCCACCAAATATGCATTAGATAGAAGCCCAGGAAGAATATTAGCATATAATATGAACAAGTGCAGTGACAAACGGTCACCCTATTGAATTGAACCCCTCTCTAAGGGACAACATCACCCAAAATACATCCATTTAGCAATACGGAATAAGTCACAAACCTAACACATCGCATAATAAGAATGCACAACTGACCAGGAAACCCATGAGCTAGCAAAACAACCTCTATGAAATCCCATTCTAGCTTATCATAAGCCTTTGCCATATCTAGCTTTGTTGCCACAATGCCCGAGCACCCTACTTAATTAGTCTTTAAAGCATGCATTGCCTCTACTCCCAAAAGAATATTATCAATAATTAATCTATTAACAAAAGCACTATGTTCCTTTGAAACTAAATCAGGCAATACAAATTTCATCCTATTTACCAACACCTTTGAAACCAGTTTATAAACCACATTACATAAAATAATAGCACGAAGATCAGTCATACAAACTAGATTAGCCATTTTAGGAATTAACACTATATGAGTATGATTAAAACCATTAGAGAATGGCATACCATTCATAACTGATAAAAAAGCAGCAATGACATCATTACCCATAATATCCCAGTTATGAATATAAAATGAACTTGGAAAACCATCCAATCCTGGAGACTTGGAAGGATCCATTTGGAATAATGTATATCTAACCTTATTTGCATGGAAAGGAGAGACAAGAGAAGATGATTGATCAGCAAAAACCCATCTCCGAATGCTAACAAGAACCGTTCCATTAATTACCGAACCACTAAATTGAAATAAATTCAAAAAATAGTCCACAATTATTTGTCCCATAGCCTCAAAAGAAGTCTATCACACACCATTGACATTAAAAAGACCAAGAAGAGAATTAAATTATTTCTAGGTAGATGCCATAGAATGAAAGAAATGACTATTATGATCTCGCTCAGTTAGCCATTAGACACAAGACTGTTGCTTCTAATAAACCTCTTCTTTTTCAAGGAGAAAATCCATTTGGTTGTGAATCTATAAAATACGCTCTCCATTATGATTAGGAGATGCCTTGAGCTTCTTTATTTAAGCACCACAATTTCTAATATCATCCATGAGCTGACCATATTTTAATTTGCCTTATCTAGCTGGGTCATGAAGGCAAGAATGAAGAGAACCCATAATATTTACAACATTTGAATGAAGATGCTAAGAGTGTATGATTTGATGCCTACAATCCTCATCATGTAACCATAAATGTCCAAGCAACCTATGTCGTTTCTTACTCCTAATCAAATCAAGCTTGCCATGATAACAAGATGGGAGAGTGGTCAAACGTTGAGGCTTATAAATGAAGGATCATGAATTGAGGAAACAAAAGTACCAAAGAGAGAGAGGAAAAAAAAATGATCCAACCTTTCTCTTACAAAATGTTCCATACCCCTACCAAATTCCTATGTAAATAGATGGCATAAAAATCCCAAATCCTGTAATCTAAAAAAGTCAATAGTTTCTCTAAGCCCATTAAGAAGAGATAGTGCATGAGGATGACTTCCATTTTTCTCATGCTCATAAAGTAAGTCATTAAAATCTCCCCTAATCACCTATGGAAGAGAACTATAAAAGGCAGATTATTTCATTAAAGCCTAAGAGTCAACCCTCCTACTCTTGCTCGGTTTACCACAGAAACTAGTAAATCTCTAAAGAGACTGAATGCCACAAGTAACTTTTGTGTCTATGTGAAAATCCAAGTATGACAGAATTTCAACTTCAATTGAGTTTAACCACATAATTCCCATACCGACACTAAAAGAAGAAGACGAAATAGAAAATCCATTGTCCATTTTGATACCTTCACAAATGTCATTATATTTAGAAGAATTACATATGATTTCAATTAAAAACACAATAGCAACGTGTCTTTCCTTTACTAAGGCCACGAATTGTAGGTTGGTTCTCAAGCCCCCTACAATTCCAAACTAAGATACTCATAATGCTAGGCATGACTAGGAACTAGTGCCCTTCTCTACCATGTGTAAATCTCTAGTAAAAATAGTATAATTTGTAAAAGATGACTCAAAATACCTGCAAGTGTTGTAACTTGAGCATGAGTGGCCTTTTTTTTTTTTCTTTTTTTAATACAATTATCACGTGCCTCTTTGTCACCTGCATGCTAATTGCTTGCTAGACTAGTCATTGGGCCGGGCATAATTATAAGATAAATTGACAAGACATACAAAACTAAAGCATTATTTTAGTCCACTAACGGAGCACTATTAACTGATGGGTCTGCATGATTCACATTAATAGTATTGGAATTCAAGTATACTCTTCCATCCTTATCAGCAACAGTTGTTACATGATTCTTGCCATGGATTTTTCCCCAACCTTGGGCCCTAATCTAGTGACTAACTATTCTATTCTCACTATCAAAGTCTTATTGGCGACAACCCTAAGATATGATCCATACTGCCTAGGTTGCACTACTAGTGTTAGTTATCCATCAACACCTCACACCTTGCCTCTAAGTGTTCAATCCTCCCAAACCCAAAACAAAAGTTAGGAAGCTTTATACATGCAATCCAACCATACAGTAGAACCACCCATTTTGAAATTCATGCCATGCAATAATGGTTTTGAAATATCAATCATGACATGTAACCTCATCAAGCCACAGTTATATAAAGCTTTAATATCAAATTTAACATAAATGCCAGCAACACTAAAGTCTAGCAAATACTATAACCATTAATCAAATAACAATTTAAATACTTCAATATTCATATAACCCAAATATAGATCAATTAAAAATTAATATCTTCAAATATAATATTACTAGACATTCATCTAAATAATATCAATTCTTTAACAAATACTACCAAAATGAATTTGAACCAAAACTCCACTTTAAAACTGGAAAACATCTAAATAATAAACTAAATAAATCTTCTAAACCTTAGCTTAGCTTCAAAGGAAAGAAGAAAAGAATAGCCTTACCAAATAACTAATAACCTACAAAAAGTAGAACTATAAAGGAATGAGCATACACAATATTGCTCAGTGAGAAAAACAATTATATATATATATATATATATATATATATATATATATATATATATATATATATATATATATATATATATATATATATATATGAGAGAGAGAGAGAGAGGCACATACATATATATATTACCATGTTTGTAATTAACAACATAACAAATATTATAGATATAAGGGGTTAATTTCACATATGGTCCTCCAACATTTAACTAATGCACAATTTGGTACTTCAATTTCAAAACGTTACACAAAAACGCTTTAAATTCGCTAACGGTTACTTCAAACTACTTTCTATAAATTGTCGTCTAATTAGCCGTTACCCAATAAACGTGGCAATCCACTATTCTACCCTATTATTTCCCCAACAAAAAAATGACAAGTCAGCAGCCCTCTCACACCCATGTTCTCTTTACTCGCGTGAGCTAAAAGTACTAAAATTTTTTCTCTCCTCTGTATGCATGTTTACCAGGAGGAAAAGGAAGCTATTGATGTGAGGGAAAATATAAAATAGATATTCGAAGGAAACAAAGAAAGAGTATAGGTGAAATCAACCCTAAAACAAAGAAAGATCATACCTTCCATTCGAATTTAAATTTTTTTTTCATGAAATTTGATCCAAAATCTGCTATTGCATCATGGATTCCATGGATAGTCAACTTGTTGCAGAGTTCATATCATCCATAGGAGCACCATTATGTGAGTGTGGGGAAGAAGCACCATTGCGAACTTCATGGACTGAGGACAACCCAGGAAGGTGATTCTATGGTTGTCCTAATTATGAGGTAAGTATTCTAAAAAAAATTAATATTTGTTTGATTCGGTTGGGTTTTTTTATTTATTGTTAGGGTTTGGGTTGAATTTGTGTTTAGGTTCAATAAATTTTAACTGTGAGTTTGTTGGTAATGAAGTTGTGATCATCTTTTTTTACAGACACAGAAAGGAAAGTGCAACTTTTTTGTTTGGGTGGACCCTAAGTTCACTGATCGCTTAAAAAACGTGATAAATAGTTTTCTTAGAAAAGCTAATAGGTTAGAGAAGGAGAATAGAGAATTGAAGATGGAGGACACTGTCAAGTATGGAAAATGGGTTGCATGGGGTGTTGGTTTCATTTCTCTTGGTATCCCAGTTTGTTTAGCCGTGATGTCTAAGAAGAAGTAGTTGTCAGGTTAATGTAGATGCTTTGACATTTTTTATGTTAGGTTGGGTTAAGTTACTAAATGTATTGTATTGAATGTAGTGAAGATTTTATACCTGTTTAAGTAATTGAAAGTGTCAGCCAACAAGAACTTGTTTTACAGGTTTTAATTTTGTAATGTAATGTTGGTTTAGAATGTAAACGAAAGTTCATCATTTTCTAGTTTTATAATGTGTTTGCTTTAAAAACTTTATTCTTGTTAGTTTATCAAGATAATTTTAAAGTGAGAAACAAGACAAGAAGTTGGCACAAATAGCTCAAGCATATATCATTAAAGCATTAGACCCAGGTGGAATGTTTCTTACAACTTGACACACTTAAGTAAAAACAAAAAGCAAGTGCAGTAACCTAATGCTACTAATTACATATAAGTTTCCAATCTTACTAATTTAAATTAGCTCCATCATGAAGCAAATGATTTAAATTGTAGTGTAAAGCAAAAAAGAATTTGCATCATATCTAGTTGCATTTAGCTTCAGTTGGACTACAAAATTCACTGTGCATGGTTGCTTCAACTATTTAGGACTTTTGCTCTGAAATTCTTTCCCTTTAGAGATCTTATAGAGGTTTGTCCAAACCTACTACTATCATCAATAATAAGATTAGAGCTAGATCGTTGACTTTGTTGAGTCAAAACACTGTGTTGACTTTCATGAACTTGAACATGGACTGAGCTTGCATGGAGCTGAGATGAAGGCCTAATCTAGACTGAACTCTTTTGAGGCTAAGCTGAGGATCTATGGAATAGTCTTCTTGGCACAAGCTTGACACCAGGTTGCTGCACATTAATCATACAAAACTGATTGCATGAACCAAAAATGACAGCAAAGAACTAATTTTAAGCAACATATTCATTTTTAAAATGTTAGCATATATTTAACCAATTTACTTCAACATAGTGCATGAACACAAAATGATAGCAGTGTCCTAATTTTGAGTAACTAGTCATGCATGAAAATGTCAGTATATACAAAAATGACAGCAATGTTATAAAATGTTAACTAATACCAAACCAATTTTAAGCCAATCAAAACTCAATGTTAGGTGTCACAATCGGGTGTTAAAAAATAATTGGTACCTATGGTGGAATATCCTGAAATACCCCTGCACCTATCCCTGCAACTTGCATTGGGGAAATATCCTGATAATGGTTGGCATGGTATTAGTGCAACAAACACACAGTAAAAATTGATAGTTCATAATTGTATTATGTCAATATTAGCATTAAAGTGATTGTTTTTTATACTACCAATACCATTGGGCCAGATGATGTCCTAGCCTTAGTCCTCCCTTTAACAGCCTGTCATCAAATTAATGTAAAACATACTTATTAATAATAGGTCCACTATTTTGAAATTAATAAAAAGAATAATAATAATAATAAAAAAAGGAGAAGAGACAAGACACTCACATGTGATGTGGAGCTCCCTTGTCTTAAGCATGATCTTTTGTTGTGACCTTCCTTATGACAAGCACTACATTTCACCCTCACCAATCCTTTCTTACTCAATTTGAGGGTTATGCCTTCTTTTTCATTCACAGTTTTAGGTTCCTTCTCTCTAGCTGCTTTCTTTTTGTTGGCTTCATTTTCTAACTCCTCAGCCTCCTTTCTTCTTTTAGTTGGTTTTTTGCCTCTTTTTTTCTGAACCACTAGTGGAGGAGTTATGATGGAGCTCCCATCAATCTTTGGCCATATATTTTGTCCATTAAGTGGTTCTATAGTGTGGCTATATACCTCCAAAGCAGTTGAGACATGATAGAATTTATCAACATACTGCTCAGGTGTTTGATTCTAATCAAATATGCGGACCACAGCATGTTGACATGGTATTCCAGTCAACTGCCATCTTCTACAAGTACAAGTATGTGTACCAAGATCCACAACAAATTGATATCCTTTCCCATGGACCTGGATTCTTGGTGACCCAGCAAATGTTGGGAAATAGTCTCTAGATAATTCCTTGATTTTATCCAACTTCTTCTAGATCTTAGGACAAAGTAATTTATTTGACATCTTTGCCTTCTCAAATTCACCTTTCTTCTTTGCTACTCTTCTCATAAGCTAGTTTATAATCATCTCCAACATGGTTATAATTGGCCTTATTCTTGCATCAAAGATATACCTATTGAAACATTCACACATGTTGTTCAATAGGATATCACATTTGGTTTGTGTTTTGAAATGAGCTCTACTCCAATTTTCACAAGGCCTTGCCCTTAACCATTCTCTACAATCAGGGTTCTTATCCTCAACCTCCTTTAGACAATCCTCTAACCGGCTCATGTAACTAGCTCTTGCATATGCCCATAGCATATCTTTGTAATCCTTACCTTTATAAATGGCCCTCATGTCAGTCCATAGATGCCTAACACAAAATCTGTGCTCAGCATTTAGGAACATCTCACCAATCCCATTGATTAATCCCTGTAAAACAAGATTTGTTCCAATAGTCAGTCTCAATTTTTCACTCAACTTGTTCAAATACTAAATAAAAGAGCATATTTCATACCTTATGTTGATCTGACATGAATGTCCAATTGTGTGAGTTATATAACTCTAAGTCCTTTTGCAAACACCTCATAAACCAACTCCAATATTGCTTATTCTCCTTCGTCACTACTGCATAAGCTATTGGGAATATGCAATCATTTGGGTCTATGCTAATAGCATATAATAATTGGCACCCATATGTGCCCTTCAACCAATAACCATCCAAGCAGATGATAGGCCTACACCCTGCCTTAAAACCATCTCTCAATGCTGCCACACATATATACATGCCCTCAAATTCCCCATTTTCCTCCATGAATTCCACAGTAGACCCAGGATTGCTTCTAAGTACCTCTAACTTGTAATCATGGAGCCTACTGTATTGTGAAGCTTCATCACCATTTATCTTTTTCAAGGCAATATTCCTTGCTCTCCATGCCTTCATCCTCCCAATAGTATACTTGAATTCTTTCCCAACTCTTGCAATGAAAGATGTCAAAAACTAGTTGGGGTCTTCCCTAATATCATCCATATATTGGTTTGCCAACCATTTAGCTGTCATATGAAAATTCTTATATACTTTTGGGCAAATGTGTTTCAAATTTGCCCTTCTGATTTGGATTGCAACCGTTTCCTATCAAGAATACTTGCATAAATTCTGCACTTGCAGCCTTTATGACAACAAACAGCTTTTACTCTGAGCTTATCATTTTTTGGGAACTAGATTTGGTATCTATGGTTGATACCAAAATTTCTAATTGCCTCTTTCACCTCTCCCCTATTCTTAAATAGAATCCCAATCTGGAAAGTTGGGTCTTCTATGTCAATATCAGCATTATACTCTGGGTATCTATCACTTTCCTCATCATTTGAGTCTGATTCTGTATACAATTCATCACTAGGTGCATAGTCAGACTCTTGCTCTTCATTTCCAATCTCATCATGGTAATAGGGGTCCCTAACTATTTGTCCTATCCCAGGAGGCCTTCCCTTGGCTTTCTTCTGAATAACTGGGATGCTATGTGCTGCCTTTGAAGTGTTCTCATCCAATGCATTAACCAAATCATTATCCATGTCTTCCAAGTCATAGTCAGGACCATGCAATTCATCATCACCAACTGGTGCAGGTGGGACATCACCATTTGTGGTAGGTTGGACACTAGGTTCTTCATCACTTTGTTGATGTGCATCTTCTCTCTTTTTTTCTATCTCAACTTCTTGAGGAGGCTGCAACACCATGGATGCATATTTATTCTCTACATCACTGAAATCTCCTAAATGTACTCCATCATCCAAGTTGAGGATTTCAGCACCTCTTTTGTTGAAAATGTCATACACTTGCCTCCTCTTCTCTCTAGCAATGCAACAACTATTCTAGCTTTGTTGACAATTATCAATGCATGGTTTACAAATTGTCTGGGATGGTTGATCCAATGTCTGACTAGTGGGTTCATCATTGACATGTTCAATGAACATCTCAATCTCACCCTTATCAAAGCCATGCAGAGCCAATTCATAAATATCTGCCGCCCCTTTCACTTGCCTCAACCCTTCACTGAATGGTTTATCAGGAGACCTCCACCAATATATCAACTTCCCATTTAACCCAAGATCTTTGACAACTCCATCAATGTCTTCAATGCTGAAATTATCAAGGTGATAGTCGTACATGGTAAATGAGTTACCATTGATAAATGCTTCAATCCCTTTAACACCATTGTAATGGAGCTTCACATTGAATAAGCCCTCAGATACTATCAAACAGAATCATGCATATGATTATCAATTAGTTAACTTGCAAATTACAACCAATTGACAATAATAGCAATAATTAAAATAGAATCACACATATGATTATCAACCAGCATCATTGTATGTATTCCTAATCCCATTTGTATGAAAATAACCATGTGGTGTAAATTATTAATAAAGAAAATTTATGAAAATAGTAATTTCCTAACTACCCGTTAACAACAATCATCAATGCATAACCCTAAAAACCCAAAATTTCCACCATTGTGTAATTATATATCAACTAAGAAACTTAAACAAGTGACATGCAATTGACGTAATGAAAGTCAAACTAATAGTAAATTAGAAACATATGTAGTCCTTGCCGAGTCCCCATTCAGACAACTTGGTCCCCTCTTTGCTGTTTCTCCAACTGACAGTTCTTTTTTGGCTTTATGCTATCTCTTTCTTCATTGTCTTCAAAATAACCAAATACCCAATTAAGTTTAGGCGGTAATTTTTTCTCGCCAATGCAAACCCCTATAAGTATCACTCTTTACAACTTTGCTTCTGTTGTAAATATGGTTTCTACACTTAGCTTTTGAGAAAAAACGTTGAGAATAACTAAGTGATGGAACTGTCCTCCCCTCTTAGTTATTCACGTGAAGAATAATGAAGAGAAAGGAAGCCCCTGCGCGCAGAAAGACAGTTTTTCAATCAATTAGGGTTGCTGAGTTGTCATTTTTTTATTGGGGAAATAATGAGGTGGAATAGTAGACTGCCAAGTGTGTTAGGTAACAGCTAATTAGATGGCAATTTATAGAAAGTAATTTGAAGTAACCGTTAGAGAATTTAAAGCATTTTCATGTAGTGTTTTGAAACTGAAGTACCAAATTGTGCATTAGTTAAATGTTGGAGGACCATATATGAAATTAACCCTACATGTAAGACATGTAACATTCATAAGTAACAACATTTAGTAATTAACATTATTACACATAACAATTACACAAATTGCACCAAAACAACTAGTTGAAAAAAACTTTCACAAAATTTATGGATTAATATATAAGGTCGAAAGTCCAAGTATAACATATAAGACCCAAGGCCCACGTACCAATTAAAAATGGAGCACTAAGAGCAGACTCAGTACACATATAAAATATAGGGCATTTATGCACATATTCATATAACCTAGGTGGACTATAGAGGAAATCAAGTCTTGATATTATCCCAATACAACATAATATATGACACATTTGAATTAAAGCAATTTATAACATCTACAACTCAAAGCAATTTCACAAATCATATAAGCACATATCATTTAAATCATCAAATCATTGTCACACATATGCATACATTAATCATTATTGTTCTCTGAACTCTGGTAGACACAAACACATAATAAACAAGTTAAAATTATTAATCCATTATTTACCAAATAAACACAAATGGTCTTCACCGTATGCCAAATAATTTACAGCCCAAACAATTTTCTATCAAGTCACCTAGCCATTAAATCATCACCTGAACATGCATATACTAAATTATTTAAAATCTTAATTCATGTAGTAGATATACAGTTAGAAATATAAAAATATAATAGGAACAATTATATAATGCTTATGCACAAAATACAACTTAAAGTTTAAATTATCTCTAATAAACTTATTCTGGCGGCAAAGACTTTTTCTATATCAAACCTTGATAACGTACTCTAAATTAACTCAAATTTTATCATATTATATCTAACATACCAATAAATAAAATCTCCAAAAATCTTTCAATTTGGACTCCATTGGGACCCCCAAATATAATTACAAAATCAATTATCAAGCAAGCTTAATATTGGCAACAGGTAAAAAATTCCACTAAAATCTCATCTCATATTTCTCAAAAAATTCTCCAAAATTTTATAATAGGACAAACATATATAAATTAGAACTCTACTAAAAATCATATCAATTGGACCCTTCAATTAATTCTCATTTTAAGACTGTCCTGCACAAGCCCTTTGGTCAGATTGTCTGTTCTCGTTCCATAATAATTCTAGACCTAACCATTGGATCATTTTTGAATCTTAACATAAAAAATGATACATCCTTTGTTTAAACATATCAAAATTTCAACATAGAATACTAGCAGAAATAAAAGATATTAATTTCAAGAATCATCTCTTTGAAATTAACCTAGCAGAGTTTATCTCCAAAATCACCAATGCAAACTTAATCTAACCTAAGATTGTGTTGTTCAACATCCAAATTAATCATCACTTTAGCACTAATAATCAGATAAATATACTTCTTTTAATTTTTTTTATTTTTTTTTTGCCATCCAAATGATTAACAAGGCATCCAAAACCACAAATAATAAAAAATTAGCTTAATTTTATAATCAAACCAAAACCCAAATTCAAATGTAAAAAATGAAATTAAAATTTTAGTTTTATTAATTCCAATACCATGAAAATATCTTAAGAAAGCTTTTCTATAAATTCCATGAAAAAAATGATGCGGAAAAAAAAATAATCAAAAGACTTTAGAACCTCAAAAATCTAATAGTGTGTTTGGATGGGGTAAGATGAAGGGTAATTAAAGAATGATAAAGGAAGGAAAGAGTAGGGAAGGGATGAGAAAGATGTGAAAGTATGCATAATAATCTTATCCTTGTTTGGGAAAGAAGGGAGGGAAAAGGAAGATTATGTCTCTTTGATTGGGATGAAGAGTAAGTGAAGAAAAAATTAAATTCTAAGGGAACAAAAACAACCTTACCCTCTAATTTAGGGTGCAAAAAAAATGAATAAGGGTAGTTTTGGAAATGAACAAGTGTAGTTTTCTATTTTAAACAGGGATATAAAAGAAAATGAGTATTTTCAAATTTACCATCTTTCCCCTTCCCCTTCCTTACATCCCAATTTGGGGTATAAGAAAAAAGGAGATTTTACTATCTTTAAAATTTACTACCCTTACCCTCTCATCCCTTATCCTCCATTCCCCTTTCTTACCCCCGATCTAAACAACCTGCAAACTACTGCAAAGTGATACTACACCGTTTTTTTTTTCTTCCCCATTCTTTGTTTTATTTTTTAACTTCAGCCTCACCAAATTGCACATATACATACTCCTAAGAAAACTCTAATATGTTTTTCTTAACTATTTATTGACACACAAAGTAATCATTTAAACCAATTTAGCCCTATAAATTTTCATCTTATCAAAATTAGATATTTATTTTGTTTTTATTGCAATAAAACCACAAAATTCAATTAAACATCACACACATATCCTCCAAAATTCGAATTAGTTTAACCTCAAGTGAAAATATGACAATATCATAGAAAAATCCGAAATTTCGCATATACAGTTACTATACTAAAGTTTAGTGTAAGCAAATGTAAACAATAAAATATTACAAAATTATGTTATGTTTAATAAACACTTACAAATATTATGTTAAGAGTGGACTTAGGAGTTTGAATCTTATCTATTTGAAATTTATGAAGGCCTAAAATAAGATCCCATTATTAAATTTTTAAATATTTTAATTACACGTACAAAATCAAAGAATGAAATTGTTATTTTTGATTATCATTGGTCGTCGTAACCATTATTTTTTAAGTTTTAAAGCGTATTTAATTTTAAAGTATGCAATTGTTAGAAATATTTAAGTTTGTTGTTGGACTTTCTAATTTTAATATTATAGCTATACATTTTGTTGCCAAAGTTCCAAATTATTGAATCATTGATTAGTTACCAAAAATAACATCTCTAATGCTATTGGTAATGAGCATTTCTGTTATTCTTATACTTGTTTTATACCCAATAAAAATAAGCAATTTTAGTTATTAAAATTTATGCAAGATTTTAGGCTGAAATTTTATATAATATTTTACAACATTTGTCTACTAACATTCAAAAATAAATAATATTTTGATCCCTAAAATTTTATATTTTAATTATACTTTTCTCTCAATTGTATATCAAAATCTTATTTTTTTTTTGCTAATAGAAGTAAAAAAACTACAATGCATACTATGTCAAACTCTAAGAGTACGTTTGAAAAGACGTAATAGCACACAATGTAATGCAATCAAATGAATTTCTAATATAAATTTATATTAAAAATTTATTTGATTACATTGCATTACATCTAATTATGGCTTACCAAGATTTTAGTAAATTCCCCAAAAGTAAACAAAAGCCTAAGCCTCGCGTTGGGTAAAACTGATAACAGTACAGAAACTATAACGTTTCAAAACAAAACTGTTGAGGCCATAAGAGGGAAGGATACAAGTCATATAACATTGCACCTTTTCATTTTAGCTTTGCTTCCATGTCAAAGCATAAAGGCACAATTTGCTACAGCAAACTCTTTGCATGAACTACATGATATGTTAACCAAAAGCATTTCATTTTTACCTTATTTTCTGTGTACATTTTATCTTTAAGATGTTTCAAAAATATTTTCCACAAAATCACAAGTGACTAGAGTTCCCCATTAGTAAATCAAACATATTTTCAGGTGTTAGAAGTGTTGTTCCACCAACAATCAATTCTATGTCAGGCCTTCCACTTTCAGCTATTGCTTCCCGAGCTTCCCGTACCTTTAAAAAGATGAAAAACCAAGTGAATTGAATGCTATGGTTCTGCCAAAATAATTAAAATAATTTGCAGTCATGACTTTGATGCAACATGCAACTAGAAGTTATTCAAAATGAAAATGACTAATTGAGGTTCAAACAGTAATCTGAAGGCTTGAAATGCGGGGGAAAAATAATAGAAAAAACTAACAGAACAAACATAAGTGGAGAAAGCCCCAGAAATTCACACCTCAGTGGCATTGATGCCCCCGATGATAAAAACCAGTATGACACTTTGGTCCGCAATACTTGGTTTTCCCTGTGCAACACAAAAAATCAAGTTCAGTATTTGATGGTACAGAAGCATCATCTACTTAAATTTATGGGAATGCAACCATTTTAACCACCTGTCCAAGACCAAATCTTCCGAAGCCACTTTTAAAAAGTCGTCCTACAGTAGAGGAATGATACTCCAATCCAGGCACATCATTTTTGCTCAACAAACTTCTTAGAATCTTATAGAGTAATCCTTTATTTGAGTCAGAATCACCAGTGAAGTTGCTTTCCAAATAGAACATCCCTTCTCGCAATGGTATGTTCCTTGTTTTCAGAGAAGATAACTTGTGAAGAAATTTGAAAAGGCTATCGACCCTATCCCGCAACTCCAACCTCAGCTGCATGTCACTGTATTGTTGTTCCTTTTTATTCTTATCATCATCTTCTTCTTCTTCTTCATCGCCCCATTTTCCCCACTGATCATCATCAAAATCATCAATTTCTAACTTATCCGATGATTCTTCTACAGTTTCTCCCGATCTTTTTCTATTGAAGTTGGCCTCAAGCTCTTCTGTCAGACCATGGAGAAACTTGAGCTTTGAAACTGATGCATTTTCAAGGATTGCATCCATAACAGCTTCTTTTAGAAAATGCTCCTCTTCCCAAGAAAAAGGACCGCCAGAGCCAGAGGTTGGGAAAATCTCACCAGCCAATATATATCCAACAATCATAAGGAACAAAGCATCTTCAAAAGAAAGTAATGCTTGCAAGGGTTCAGTTACGCTATTCTGTCCACCTGATGCCACCAAAATACTCTTATTGATAAGATCACCAATTTGAGCAGCAAGACTCTGGCTTGTGTCCCCAGCACTTGCACTCAATATTTTTTCAGCACTAGTAAAAGCATCCCATCTAGTACAATGTGGTTCATCAAGAGCAACTAGCACAGCTGCTGCTAACAGAATAATTCCTTTGTTTCTAATTAATGATGATTGGCTTTTAGCTAATGCTTCAATCATGGGTTTCAACTCTGATTTTGTAGCAAAACCAGGACGAGTTTTCACATTAACAGAAATGTTTTCACGGCGCAGAGTTTCTTGAAGCCACTTCCTTACAAGTAATGTCCCATCTTTTGTTCTTCTGTCTAATATGGCTTCCATAAATGGCGTTCCACGAAAACTTTCAGTAGAAACCAAGGATCCATTAAGTAATTGAAACTCGGAGAGAATAGACTTCTCATCACAAACTTTATTAGAGAGATTAACCAGGTCTACAATTTGAGGAGCAGAGTTATCAGTATCCCACCCACTTAGGAAAGCTTTGATGTTCTGTAAAAGCGAAGAACTATTTATTTCAGTAGCTCCTCTTAATATTTTGGCAAGTGGTATCTGAACATCGAGAGGACCACGTTGTAGGTTAGAAGGACCAAGTTTGAGTTGGTTTTGTGAGCCTTTTGTGTGGCAATAAGATGTTGTTCTTTCTCTCCGGGGCAAAGATGAAAACATGCGATCAACTAGTGAATCCCCATGACAGCATGGAGTAAGGAGATCAAGTGTGCGGTCAATGAGTAAAATCCCAGCAGAACGTTTGCGGCGGCCTACGTCATAAAGACTCGACATGTCCGTCATAACCTTCCCAACAGTTTTTGATAAATTACCCAGGGAATATATCTCTGTTTTCAGGTCCATCTACAAATTTTAGAAAGGAAAACCTTAGTCTACGCTTTATAAAAAATATAGCAATAAGTACACGGAAGAAAACATAAGAATTTCAACTAGCTTACTAAATTTCTGAACCACTTTAAATATTCCCCGGCATAAAGCATTACTCAGCCGACTGTCAAAAACTTATCCAACAGGAAACATATGCATACAATAATGGGAATGTTTTATTTCTCTCTTCTGATTCACTTTTTCCCATCAATTTACTTCAGTTCTCAATTGAATAGGCGCTACACAGAGAGAACTATATGTACTTAGACATAAGGGTTTGATTATCTGACCTGCATAGGCTCCAACCTTTTTCATACTGTGGTGATACTAAGAACATGTGTAACATATTTGAGGGTAAAGGTACTAGCTTAAACAACCAAGGAAGCTTAATACAAGTCAAAAAATAAAAAATTACAATCAAGGGAAAAAAGATAAAGAAATAACTAGGTTTGAGTGTGTATAAGACTTCATACCTTTGCAGCTAGATGGTAAAGAAAATTTGCTGTGAGAAGTGCCCCAGGAGGAACATCATCACCATCAAGAGGCACCCCAGAACTTATGGGAGGCAATCCAAAACTGAGGGAATCCTCATTTTCAGTTGATAAGCATGCTTCAGCAACTGAACCCTCTGAAGGCAAGACAAAGACTCTAGGTGATAGAGGGCAAAAAATCATAGGGAAGTGATGCACTGAAACAACCAACTTTTTCCCAGAATGTTCCATATAACTATCATCTCCAAAAAGATTTTTTCCAGTTGGAGGAGCTCCAAGGTGAGGGCCTTCCTCTTCACTGGATATGAGTCGCGACCACCCTTCATCTTCAAAGTTCACATTTTCTTCGAAATCATTATCTTTTGAGAGTACAGAATTTGTTTCACATTTCTTTATGAGCTCCTCGTAATCTTGAATAAGCAAGGTTTCATATTCACGGAATGCATCAGGGCCTAAAGGTGAATCAGGATACGCTGAGTGAGCCATCTGCAAATGGCAAAGCAATTTATTAGATATAATGGTGATAACTTCTATAAGAAGTTTCAGTATCATAGATGACTCACAAAAACATTTCCTTTCAACCAAGGATTAACATTTACAATCAAACTCTTCAAAGTCCAGATCTTTTCAACTGAGGGAGAAAAAACAAGAACCTCCAGGCTCTAGCCAAAGATGTTTGTAGTTTGTAATTATGATAATTTTATTTTGTTTAAAACTTATTTCCCAGTTTTTAATTTGATAATACTCAGGTCAGCCTGAAAGAGTTTGGGATCAAATCATTTGGTCTTTGGAAGTTCCCCTATTGGATTGAGAACCTAAATGTACAGGTTATTTCCTATTCATAAAATAAACTATGTGCCTCTGCAAAGCACCATAGTTGAATTCTGGAATTCAGTCTACTGATGAATTGAATAAAGTCCGTTATATTCTGGCAAAGTCAGTTTTTTTTCCTTGTTTTTTGTTGATACACCAAATAGCTGTTTTTCTTCTTTTACACAAGATTAGCGAGCAAGAATGGGGCAAATATTTTAAACTCAAAGGTCTAAGTAAATGGCCAGAGAAACAGTCTATCGACAACTAGAGCAAACCAGTACTCTGAAAAGCATGATATTTGAGGTTAAAAGATATTTTCAGTAAAATAAACTTATTCCTGCTATAGTAATCCTCCTCAGTCTTGTCAACCACATATGAGCTAAAACTCCTTCTTTTGTTTTGTTGAAGTTCTTGGTAGTACTGTCCAAAAAATTTATGGTAAATAAATCCAAAATGTTTTCAGTTAAAAGGAAAGTAAGATTCAATGTGCTCATAGGTCATGAATACGTTGAAATAACAGAAAGAAAACAGTGGAGCTCATTTGTAAATCTAAAGTAGTCCTAGTAGGTTTGAATATGGAGCAGCATTAATCGAAAAGAACAGGGGAGAAGTGATATTTTTAAGAAAAAATCTTCAATTACTGATGTTGTCATTGTTGCTTGTTATTACTGCTACTGCTAGTCATGCTTTACTTATCTGATGTTTCAATACCAAGCTACACAGACTATGATTCATAGGTCTTCTTTCATGATGCAGACAAGGAATCTCATTTTTGTCCTTTTCATATATTCTACATGCACCAAATAATATTTTATTCAGCGTAGCTCTATAATACATTTGTTATCGAAGAGTAAACTATCTAAAGGGTTGTGCTTAGCTTATATTTGATGCGCATCCAGAGCTTCCTATAAATGCATTCATTTTTTCTTATATTGTTTTCTCATGCAGTCACTTTTCCTCCTTAACATCTTCAACCTTTAGGAAAGAAAAGGAAAATAATTAGAGTGATTTCTAGTCTTCAACAATGGTCACTAAGTTTCCTCATTTCATGATTTCATCCACCTTTCTTCCAGTCAAATCTGCCTTTTATTTCAAATGAAAATTTATGATTGGAAATTGATGATCACATATTAGCATCATTTGCATACTTACAAATTTAAACAACAGTACAGACATGGATTTTAATTGAAATATTAAAGGAAGAACGAGACATGAATGCAAAAGAATAACCAGTAAGTTCACCATTCAAATATGGCAAAGAAAACAAGAACAAAAACTGGACCACTGGGATGGAATTCAGTCCTAATAAAATAATAAAAGAAATATGAAGTAAAAAAAATCAAGTAACAAAAAACTACAATGCCAAAGAACTACCTCTGAGACAGATGTGTATACTGTACAATGCTGAATACCTTGATGTGTGCTTAGGCAACGTAAGATATACCGATGTGCATCACTGAGTAGACGAGATGTGATAACAACAATTTTAGTTGCAGGATCAGAATTTCCATTCCAACTAACCACCTAGAAAAAGAAAGATTAAAGATGATTACAACCTTTTGATGTTCTAAATTAAAATATTTCAAATAAACTATTCCAAGTTTATACGTCATAAAGATGAATAAACTGCTGATTTGGTATCACAGGTCACATAAAGATGCTGCATTATCTTTTGCATTTCATTTCATTCTGTTCATATTCTAGGTACAGGATAACTTAATGCTCAAATGGTAAAAACTTTCCAATTTATGCATGATCATTTGATCAAGAGGACTACTGTATGAAAAAAAAAAAAATGGCAGTTACTGTGTTAACATCATATCATATGGTTTCTCCCCTATAGTTCTTTTTCATTATGTGTACGACATTATCTGGCATTACCCCATAAAAAATAACAAATGACTACTATCAATAGATAACTTAACAATATATCATCAACCTATGTCTTTCAGTTTCTAAGTCAAGTACACGATCAGGTCAAAGTGTACACATAGGTGAAACTTGAAAGAGACATCAAAATGAATTTTCGCAGATGCTCACCGCATCAAGAGAACACATATTTTCCAGGCTACAAACAGCACGCACTCCAAGGTCCAATAATGTAGGAAAAACTCCAGCTAATTGGAAACTCTCTGTGCATCCCGAATCTAGGTAAAGAATGGCACCTTCTATATGCTCTGAGATCTAAAAAGCAAAAAAAGAAGAAGAATCTTAAAGCAAGTCAACTTATAACAATTAAGAAAAATAAAAGACGACCATTTATGAGAAACTTCAAATACATTAAACCAAGGGAATGGCCATGTTATAGTATGAATGTGAAGAAAAATAATGATCTCGAGGAAAAAAAAAAAATAAAAGGGTAAACTTCACAGTTGCTAAGATGACATGTCTTAGATGATACCAGAGCAATAGTAATGCATACTGAACAAAACACAGCACAAGTTGCAACTTGCAATAGTTTCTAGTTCATTAGAAACCTCTCAATATCTCGAGGAAGCTTTACGTGAAAGTTAACAGGGAAACTTCACGGTTACTGAGATGACATCTCTTAGATGATACCAGAGCAACACTAATGCATACTGAACAATACACAGCGGAAGTTGCAAATTGCAATAGTTTTCTAGTTCATTAGAAACTTCTCAATATCTCAAGGAAGCGTTACATGAAAGTTAACAGGGACAGGAGAACATCTCATCTTACATGCTAGTGCATATCCAGTGGAAAAATATGCATAGAAAAGCATCTAGCTACATATATGAGCGATCAGAATAGCAGATTAACATATTTCTTTTAATTAAAAAAAATATATATATATTTTTGATGCTAGGATCAGAACTCCAAATTACAATCCCAATATAGTTGAGGTCAGGTATACAGATCATTTTTCCATCATTCTGCTCAGTTTAGGGCTACATTTCAAAAAGATATAAAAATGCTCAATCCTTCCAAACCACCTCAGCCCATGTCATGCTTCATTCTTCAAATTTTTTATTTTTCTCGAATTTTCTGTAATCCTGTATAATTTGGATGCACTCAATTTCTTGTAACAGAAATGGCTACACCCCCTCCCTCAACTTATTACCAATAGGTGCCACATTCACTTTGAGACAAATGCAATAATCCCTAATCCAATCCTTTCTTACATTTCCACACATCCATTTTGGCATAAGCATCTCTACTACTACCATTTTACAGACATGTCATTTTTTCATGGCCAAACTTTTATTTTTTTGGTCAAAACACCAAAGAGAAATCTTATTGCAAATTCAATAAGCTGTACAACCAAATGAAACAAACATAGCAGACTAATTACATGAGCAAAGTGATTGCCATTTCCTATACAGTTCTGAAAATCTCAAATTGCTACTTCTTTTAGAATATATTTTTAACAGAACAACATTCCTAATTTTCCTAAGAATACCCCCAGCAGCAGTATGAGAATGTTAAAAAATGATAAGTTTTCTAGCCTGCCAGATGAAGTAAACAGAAGCGACAAAAGCAATTCTTCTCCCAAGCCTGTTGCTGGATTCACCTGTTGCTGACTATAATCCCAAGCCTGTACAGCAGCTTCATTTAATGGGTCAGGGAGTTTCCAAGGATTTTGAGCCCATACTTCCTTGACCTTAGCCTGTTTAGGTATATCAGCATCCAAAGGATTAACTAGTGGAAATTTGTCAACAACTGAGCTGCCTTGCAGCCAAGGATCATGCCGGAAAGAAAATTCCCCTTTCCCAAGAGAATATTCAAAGCAAGATTTAATTTCAGGCCTCAATTTTAACATTTATTGTCTTATATAACTTCTCTTTCAACCTAGCACGGATTTACAATCACATTGGAAACCTATTGAACTTCTCTTCTATCTTAATCCTATAATCCTCATACTCTCCATTATAGAACCACGGTATGGCAACTGATCAATTTGCAGGACTTCAACTACATCAAATTTACATCCAATTCACTCACATTGCTAAAATTACAATGCATATATTACATTCTGGTTCTACTACACTTGGAATGACTACACCTTCTAGTCAGCCTAAGATTGGGTTCCAGAACTACATCAACCAAAGAAATACAACAACAAATACCCTCTCGAATATTCTTTGTGAATTCATCAATGAGCAACTTAACAACCACTTCATATATTGCTCACAACTTTCTACCAGAAAGCATTTTATATTTTCACATCTTTGATCGATTTTACTAAACCCACCTGCCCTTTGTAGCCAAATGATGGAGACCACCATCTTTTTTAACAATTGAAATAACACAAATACAAGAAAATTGCCGAAATTAACAGCTGAAATGGCTATAAAAACCTCATCCTAAAACAAGAACAGAATAAGCAAGTCCACAGACTACCCATCCTTAAAAACAAAAATAATAAAAAAGAAAGAACAACTTACTTGGGTAATTGAATCAAGGCATGCTTTGGTGACATCAATAAGAGCCATTTTTATCAGATCAAGATTTTAGACAACGATATAAGAAGATGAGAGGAATAAGTCTTCCTAATCACAAGTGAAGCATTTGATTCTATTGAACTGATTCCGAGATGATTGATACAACGAGAACAGAATTCATGCTGGCTTGGTGAGATTCAAGTTCAATAATTCAATGGAAAAAAATTTAAAAAAAAAAAAATCGCCATTACTTGTGTTGTGTGCTCAACATAACTGAAAGAGAAGATACGAAAACGCCACAGAGTTCTCTGTAAAACGACACCGGCTCCATTTTTTATTCCTTCGCATTAGTATCTGTGGGCTTTGGGCTTAGTTCTAACTAAAATGAAAGTCCAATATTGCAATTTAGAATGTTTTCCTAATGTTTCCAAAATATTTTGTTTTTAATAATAATAAAAATAACTTGTTTATTTTTTAATGACGAATTTTTTTTAATTAAATATTTTTGTCAATAATATTTTAATGATATGATGGATCTCCATCATTGAGAACAATGCAAAATCCTTGAAGGGATTATATGGCAAAAAATAATATCATATTTTGAAATTTGGCAGTAAATTAATCACAATTGGTAATTTAAAAAAATATATATGCATAGCAACTGGTGTATTGATTTAATGGTAAGTAGATATTATAATTTGAATCTCACTTACATTAAATTTTTTCTCTTCAATACGCAAAATATAAAATATAATTCATAAAAAAATAAATCTCGGTAGTTCCTTTTTCTTTAACAAATTTTAGATGGTTAAAAATATGAAATTATTATAAAATAAAGAACAATTATATAGAATAGAGAATAGAGAGAATAAAAGAGACAATAAATTTCTGTGTATTATTCCATTGACTATAGCACTTATTTATAGGTATAAAAGGTTACAGAGATAGGATCAAAGATAGAGTCCTATTTACGTAAGAAAACTATCTATAGATATAGTGATAGACATCCAATCATATCATACTACTCAAATATTATCATTAATATTATCACAACATTCCCTCTTGGATGTTTATTATAAAGAATACGATGCCTCATTAAAATCTTATTAAGGAAAAATTATGTGAGAAAAAAAACTTAGTGAAGGAAAAAGAGTACATTATTCTTGTACCGATTTGTGCCGTAATACTGTATCGTTAAAAACCTTACCAAGAAAATTCAATAGGACAAAATCTAGGCTAAGGAAAAAGAGTATAGTGCACTAAAATCTCTCCTTCATAAAAACATTATTTCTATCAAATATCTCTTAGTAGGCGCATGCCAATTTTGTTGACTAGCTTTTCACTGTGGTTGTAGGGAGTGTTTTTGTAAACAAATCTATCAAATTGTCAAACTGTATACTTAATGATGTTTAAATAATATCAACATATAATAATTTATTTATAGTGCTCCCCAAGGATATTACTTGCGCTATGAATATGCCTCGTTAAAAATCTTGCTTGAAAACCCAGTGAAAAAAAACATAGCTGAGGAAAAGAGTACATTTTATGCGCTATTTTGTCATTACACAGATTGTCTCATTAAAATTTTTGTCTAAAAAAATCCTGTGGGATAACTTGACTAAGGAAAAAGAGTACAATCATATACTAATTCGCTCTCCCTGATCAGGACAGATTTTAACACGACGTATACTAATTGATAAAACAATACCGTTTAAATACCACACTAGGTAAAGACTTAGTACATAAGTCTATTAGGTTATTACTCGAGCGAATTTGGTGGATATCTCTTATAGAGCTCATGTATAAATAAGAATTTGGGTAAAGTTTATATGTTTACTTCATCACCCTTAATATGTCACCTTTAATTTGTGCAATGCGTATTGCATTATTTTCAAAATATAGTGGGAGTATATATATTTAGTGAGGTACTTCAAGACCATAAAAATTTTTATAAAATTGCAGTATCACCATAAGTGAATATATAGCCAATCTAAGATCTACCATTACGAAGATCAAGCAAATAACCAATATTCTCATATAGACCAAATTTAAATCTGAATCAAAATATGATCATAACATTAATAGTACATTAAAGATAACTTTTTACACCACTCTAATATATCTTAGTAGGTGCAGAGTTTATACCTAGCTAGGAATTTTTTTCTTACAAATGCAATATCAAGTCTGATGAAATTGCAAGATACATGAATGCCCCTATGGCGTTTATATGGTATTTCAAGATCAAATAGCTCTTTGTTATCTTCTTTAGGTCTAAAAGGGTATATCTTCACTTCAGGTGAGAGGGCTACCATTAGTATATTTAAGAGAAAAGATTTATCTATATAAAATTGCTTAAATACCTTTTCCACATAAGTAGATTGGCATATTAGGACTCTTTGATAATTGATCTGCAGGTCGATATAAAATTTCATTTCCTTTAAATTTTTCATTTAGAACTCACTCTTCAAATAGGTACATACTTCTTTGAGTTTGTTAAGAGTCATACTGATATTTAACATATGCTGCAATAATAATATTTACCATTCTTTGGCCTTTTATGAATACAAATGGACATAGTGTATTATTCACATATCTTTCTTTCAATAAGAATTTTCTCAAATAATTATACCATATGTCCATATTACTTTAATCCATACATGGATTTTTGCGACTTGATAGAATATATGTCACATATTTAATGTGCATTCATTTCTAATATCTTTAGTCTTCTGGGACTCTTATATAAATATCGCTTTCATAAGGCATATATAAAGTCTTTCTTTAACTGCCATACTAATTAAGTATCGGAACATGATCATTTTCCATAAGAGAATTATTTTTCTCATAGTTAATGATAGAACAAGTCTAACTCTACTTTAATTGCCTCTTTCCATGATGATCAATCATGTTAATATTCAATTATACTTATAGATTCTGGATCTAGATTTTCTCTTGAAATAGTAAGAGTTATTATTGAGGTAAATTCATCGTCGACGATAATTGAATTTCTATCAACTCTTTCTCTTATATCACAAAAATAATTGATATCTCATAGTTTTCATTTATATGATCATTAACTCCAGAAGTCATGTCTGAAGGATCTAATTGTTCTGTCATCTCAATTTGTATCTCATAATTGGTTATAGCTTTTTAACTGAGATCTTTCTATTCAGGAGGTTTCTATCCAAGAGATTTTTATGAGTAACACTGCTTTTCTTTTCTGCAGATTTTTATCTTCAGTTCTAATTTACTATTCACGCTTCTGGCGTATAATAAAATTGATTGATTTTTTATTTGCAATTGGAACCACAACCCTTGTTGGGTATTAGTAACTATAATATGAGACTTTGTCACTCTTTTAGCATTTATAAATGCATTTGGCAGTTAAGTTGCAATATGTTGCAATTCTATTATTTTCTAAACTTCTGGTTCACTCTAACTTATACATGGATCAAATTTATTTAAAGGGTTTTCCTTTCAATAAATTTATCGACATTCTTTAGCATTGCAGGCACTTTTCCTTCCCCTAATGTCGAGAAATGTGCCTCATAAATTCTTGGTCTCTTTTGTGGACCCATTTTCACAAATTGAGATAGTAATATTAATATATTCATGGTACAACTAAATATTTGCAGTTTATGTCATTGTACAAATTTCAAAGGAGAGTATGTATGATATATATAATGGCATTTATGCCAAACCTTCAAGGTTTAATTATTGAACTATAAGTTCAATGCTTGAACTGCAGTTCAACATAATATGTTGTGTATGTATACGGGGGATAAAACAATGAAATAACTCATTATAATACATAACTTGTAAAATTCTTGCAAATTACTCCTTCATGAAGTTTACATAAAATCATCGATATTGAGTTATGTCCTCTATATGAGTTGTTACTCTTTCAGAGTTTTCATGATCTACCAAATAATTTATAGTACTCACTTCAGGGAATGCAATTGTACTAGTGGGCATTATTTGATATTTTTCATTAGCAATTATTCTTTGCAACCACTAGAAGACAAATAATATTTATAAATTTTTACTTTTTATATTGCTACTATAGAAGCATGCAATGTATCATAATAACTTCATAAAGATAAAACATATTTGTAAGAAACAACTTAATATAAATCATTGATTTAAAATCAATGCAAAAATACTTAATAAATAATTCACCAACACTTTAAACTAGTGTTTAAATTGAAAACATAAATCAAACTAAGGTAACTAAAGGAAGCACATAATTTTAGGCATTTACATTGCCATCACCAATCAAATGATCAATTTTGTCCTTCAAGATTCTCAAAGAAATTTGACACATCTAAATGTGTGACATCAATAGAGTCATCACCAAAATCATCATCATTTTTTTTGCCAAATTTGCTTTTATATTTTTGTCTTTCTTTTTCAAGGACTCTTGATAGAGATCAGCAAGATGTTTTAGCGTACGACATTGACAAAACCAATGCCCTTTCAAGCCTCATCGATAGCATTGATTTTTTGTATTTTGTTTTGATCCATTATTCTCTTTCTCTTCATGATTCTTCCACTTCTAGTGGAAAGATGCATTATTATTTCTATGATCATTATGATTGCTATTATTATGATTTCGACCATAACCTCGACCACAATTATGTTTTCATCCTCTTCCTCGTCACGCCCAATGTTATTATATGTTGTCTCATTCGCTTCAGGGAATGGAGTGTTGGCATGAGCTGTACATTGCATAATTAACGGAGAGAATAAATTTAGTTAGCAAGAAATTAGAGCAAGATTTGTATTTACCATATAAAGACCAGTTGTATAGCTATATATATTTGTAATTCTTCTCTGTAAAAATATATACAAAAATATAAAAAATATCATCTTCTTTCCTTCCCAAACTTCATGGTATCAGAGCCTGGTTATTTTTCCAAGCATCTATTTTTTCATCATGATGAAAGGAGATGAAACTCCGGATATTTCCTCCTCTTCTTCTTCTATTTTTATAGAATTGACACAAAAAATGGCTGAGGTTCTTTCTAAAACATCAGTTTTGAACCCGACAATTGACGTACCCACTGCTCCAATTGGAATCAAATTGGATGGGTCCAATTATGCACTTTGGTCCCAAGTGGTAGAGATGTATATATCTGGTAAGGACAAGTTGGGCCATATCAATGGTGATTTGTCTCAACCAGATCCAACAGAACCAACATACCGGAAGTGGCAAACAGATGACGCCATTATGAAAAGCTGGCTAATTAACTCAATGGATTCTTCTCTAATTAGGAATTTCATCAGATTTCCAACTGCTAAAATGGTGTGGGATGCTGTAGCAACTACTTATTTTGATGGGAGTGATGCCACTCAAGTATATGATCTGCGGCGTAGAGTATCACACTTAAAACAAGCAGGTGGTTCTCTTGAGAAATATTACAACATTCTTCAAGGGCTTTGGAGAGAAATTGATTTTCGCAGACCCAATCCAATGCGGTGCCAAGTTGATATACAACATTACAACAATATGGTACAAGAAGAATGAGTTTACATTTTTTTGGATGGTTTGGATGATCGACTCGATGGCATTCGAAGAGGTATTCTACAGATTCAACCATTCCCTACTGTGGAACAGGCATATGCCTAGGTTCGTCGTGAAGCAACACGCCAGGCAGTAATGATAGGAACTACAACAGAGGAATCACATGGTGCTATGCTGGCAACTAAAGGATTAAGGCTGGGAACACTGGTACCTAATTCAAGCCTAGGTGAAAAATCGAATTCCACTAGTAGAACAAAAATTATTTCTGATGGAATTAAATGCTCTCATTGTGGAGGATCTAAACACACTAAAGAGACATGTTTTAAGATTCATGGCTATCCCGAATGGTGGAATGAGTTGCAGGCAAAGAAGAAACGTAATGCAAATGAGACAAACAACACAAATAAAAATGACCATATTGGTGGAGGGATTGCTGCCATCTCTGTTGGTCAAGCTTTAGTGGTCACTCAACCAACTCTGTCACTAAATTCTGCTGAAAATCATAACACCACTTCAGGTACAAGCCTTCTAAATTTTAATGTGGAGCAAATAAATACTGAATGGGTTCTTGATTCAGGAGCCTCAGATCATATGACTAATAATGAGAAGGATTTTTCAAATAAAACATTACCAGAAAAGACAATCATTGCTAACGCTAATGGGGAGACATTTCCAGTAACAGGGGCTGGTACTGTGGTGGTTTCATCAAAGCTACCATTGTTTAACACTCTTTTAGTTCCTTCTCTTGCACATAAATTAATATCTGTGAGCCAGCTTACTAAGGATTTACAATGTGTTGCAATTCTTTACCTTGATGTGTTTTTTCTTCAAGATATTCATACCAGGGAGATCATTGGGCGTGGTACTGAGAGGGGGGGACTTTATTACTTGGAGGACATCAAGACAGGTCGAGCATGTCAGACTATGCATTCTAGTAAATCCAAGGGAGAACAGATTTATCTGTGGCACCGTCGGTTAGGCCATCCATCATTTGGCTACTTGAAACATATTTTTCCTACTCTATTTTCAGATGTTTTGGTCTTTGACTTTAAGTGTGAGACATGTATCTTGGCCAAAAGCCATAGGAATACTTATTCTTTGAGTCCTAATAAGAGTTTGGCTCCTTTTTTGTTAATTCACGCTGATGTTTGGGGACCTTCCCCGAGAATTAATATATATGGCTATCGATGGTTTGTGATATTTGTTGATGATTGTACTAGGATGACGTGGTTATATTTGCTCAAACACAAGGATGAAGTTTTTACCACTTTTTAATCTTTTTACAAGATGATTTGCACTCAATATAATTCCAAGCCCAGAGTTTTTTGCTCAGATAATGGCGGAGAGTTTGTGAATGTCCAATTTCGAGAGTTTTTCTGCCAACATGGAATGGTGCATGAGACTTCGTGTCCCAAGACTCCTCAACAAAATGGAGTGGCAGAACGTAAAAACAGAAACATTCTAGAAACTGCTCGAGCTCTTCTTATTGGAGCTAATATGCCAAACCAATATTGGACGGATGACGTCTTGACAGCAGTTTATGTTATTAATCGAATGCCATCCAAAGCACTTGAAATGGAAACACCTCTCCAAATGTTGTCTAAGTTTATTACTTTACCTTCGGTATTGATGCTTCCACCACGAGTCTTCGGGTGTGTGGCCTTTGTTCATCTCCATAAGGACCAACGCTCTAAGATTGAACCTCATGCTATTCGATGTCTCTTCTTGGGCTATGGACTTCATCAAAAAGGGTATCGATGTTATGATCCCACTCAGAAAAGAACATATGTAACAATGGATGTCACCTTCCTAGAAAGTGAGAATTTTTATGATCTCAAGACATCCACTTCTCCTCTTCAGGGGGAGACATTTGATGAAGAGGTGAATTGGTTGCAGTTTAATTGGCCAGAAGTTAATGATACAAAGATGGCATCTACCAGTGAAGGCACTAAAGAAGATGATATCAAAAATTCAAAAGAGATGGTTTCTCTCAGTGAAAGGTCCAAAGAAGTCAACGATGAAGATACATCTTCAGAAGAAAGAGAGATAATGTCTACATCTAATTCTCACTCCAATGGTTCCCCTCTCTCAACAACACCCATTGGTTCACCTGCGAATATCACTGAGGTAAACATACCAAGTTCCCCGATTACTCCTTATGTTTCTAACAATATAGATGGTTCTACTTGTGTTAGCTGTGAACTACCTTTCAGGCATAATCGGGGTAAACCACCAAATCGGTACTCTCCTGAGAAAGAAGAAAGGCGGTCAAGATATCCTATTGCCAATAATGTATCTACTGATATGCTCTCTGAACCAGCAAAACGCCTTGCTAATCATCTTTTGTCTCATCACATTCCTGTTAATATAGAAGAGGCATTGCAAGATCCAAGATGGGTCCAAGCTATGAAAATGGAGATGGACGCCTTGTTAAAAAATGAGACGTGGGTGCTCACTTCACTTCCGAATGGAAAGAAAACTGTGGGTTGCAGATGGGTGTTTTCCATCAAATATAATGCAGATGGGTCAGTTGAACGATACAAAGCACGGTTAGTGGCTAAGGGTTATACTCAGACATATGGAGTTGATTATCAAGAAACATTCTCTCCAGTGGCCAAGTTGAACACGATCAGAGTTCTATTATCTATTGCTGCAAACCTTGATTGGCCTTTACACCAATTTGATGTGAAGAATGCATTCCTTCATGGAGAACTCGAAGAGGAAATTTACATGGATATTCCACCAGGATTTAATGCAAATTCTAAAGGTAAAATCGTGTGTAAACTGCAAAAGGCCCTATATGGACTAAAACAATCTCCTCGAGCATGGTTTGGGAGATTGAGCTTAGCAATGAAGAAATATGGTTTCTGCCAGAGTAACTCTGATCACACATTGTTTTTAAAGCATCGGGAAGGAAAAGTCACAGCTCTAATTGTCTACGTTGATGACATGATTATTACTGAAGACGATGCAGAAGAGATTACTAGACTTCAAAAGCAGCTAGCTCTTGAGTTTGAGATGAAAAATCTAGGAGGACTTAAGTATTTTCTGGGAATTGAAGTTGTAAGATCTGACCAAGGCATATTTCTTTCCCAAAGGAAATATATCCTGGATTTACTAGCTGAAGTTGGGCTACTAGATTGTAAACCTGCTGATGTGCCAATAGTTCAGAATCATCGACTTGGAGAGTACTCAGATCAAGCCCTAACTGATAAAGGTAAATATTAGAGATTAGTTGGCAAACTAATATATCTGTCTCATACTCAGCCTGATATTGCCTACGCTGTGAGCGTAGTGAGTCAATTTATGCACTGTCCTAGTGAAGACCATATGGGTGCTGTAATGCAAATTCTTCGATACCTAAAGTCATCCCCAGGAAAAGGAATTCTCTTCTCCAAAAATGGCCACTTGAATATTGAAGGGTACACTGTTGCAGACTGGGCAGGGAACTTACTAGACAGAAAGTCTACTTCAGGCTACTTTACATTTGTTGGAGGAAACTTGGTTACCTGGAGAAGTAAAAAGCAGAAAGTAGTGGCATTATCAAGTGCAGAAGCTAAATTTAGAGGAATGGCAAAAGGACTGTGCGAACTTCTCTGGCTTTGTAGATTGATATCTGAAATCGGATTTCCTGCTAGTGATGCAATGAACTTGTTTTGTGACAACAAAGCAGCAATTGACATTTCACATAACCCAGTGCAACATGATCGAACCAAACATGTTGAAGTTGATAGACATTTCATCAAACACAATCTTGAGACAAAGATTGTTCAATTTCCTTTTGTGAAATCTGAAGACCAGTTAGCGGATATCCTAACTAAAGCTGTGTGTAGTAAAAGTTTTCACAGCTCACTTAGCAAGTTGGGCATGTTGGACCTATATGCACCAACTTGAGGGGGAGTGTTGGCGTGAGCTGTACATTGCATAATTAACGGAGAGAATAAATTTAGTCAGCAAGAAATTAGAGCAAGATTTGTATTTACCATATAAAGACCAGTTGTATAGCTATATATATTTGTAATTCTTCTCTATAAAAATATATACAAAAATATAAAAAATATCATCTTCTTTCCTTCCCAAACTTCATGGAGCAGAACCAGTTGGACGAGTTTCATGATTTTTCAATAAGAGCTCATTATTTTGCTTAGCTATAAGAAGACATGAAATTAATTCATAATATTTCTTGAAACCTTTTTCTCAATATTGCTGCTGCAGGAGTATATTCGAGACATGAAAAGTAGTAAATGTCTACTCTAACATATTATGATTAATAATATTTTCTCCACATAATTTCAATTTAGAACCAATTCTGAAAACTATAAAATTATATTCACTTATAGTTTTAAAATCTTACGATCATAAATGCATCCATTTATAACAAGCCTTTGAAAGGATGACCAATTTATGATGGTCGTATCTCTCTTTTAAATTATTTCAAAGGACTAATGGATCTTTAACTGTCAAATATTCAAGTTTTAATCCTTCGCAAAGATGATGACGAAGGAAAATCATTGCCTTGACGCAATTTTGTTGAGATTCTTGATTTTCATCTTTGATTGTGTCTCCAAGACCCATAGCATCCAAATGTATTTCAATATCTAGTATCCATGACAGATAATTTTTACTCGTTATGTCCAGAGCCACAAATTCAAGTTTTATCAAGTTGACATTGTTTATATAAAAATAAGTAATATGTCAATTTGTATCATAATTAAATCAGTTTTTTAAAGACTTATAGACAATATATTCGTTCTTCAGGAACATAAAATAATTCTTTAATGAATTGGGATACTAGCTTTCAGGATACTTAATTCTTCAAGAACTTTGCCCAAAAATTCTTCAAGAATTTATACCTTAGTTATTTATTTAATTAGTTTTTCAGGAACTATAAATAATACTAGTTTTTTCAGGAATTAGAATTTGAAATATAGTACTAGTTCTTCAATAACTAGAATTTGATTAGTACTAAATAATATCTCTATAAAAGAAATTACTAAGATAATAATAATTAGATGTAAAAAAAAAATTATAAATCATTATTTGATAAAACGTTAAATCGTTGTAAGAAAAAAAATGATAATATATGTTAAAGAAAGGAAAAAACAAAACGATTTCATGCTGCAAAAAAAAAAACATTGGAATACATAAAAAAAAAAAACGATTTGTCATTGTTTATGTAATTTCATGGTTGTAAATTATCATTGTTTCCAATATATAATCATTTTATATGTTATTAAAATATAAAAAAAATGATTCACTTCCAAAAAAACGATTTCTTGGTTATATATATATAAGAAAAAACGTATATGCAAAGTATAAAAAAAAAAAAAAACATATATTTAATTTCATTGATACAATAAGATAAATATATCTCGAACATATATGTATATTAAGCCATAAGCATATGTCTTTTTGAGAACATATATGATTCATATGTTATTCAAGATAAGAAAAAAAATATCTTAGAAAAAAAATGGTAGAACAAATTCATGCTGATAACGTGTTATAAAATAAAAAACAATTATATAGAATAGAGAATAGAGAGAATAGAAGAGAAAATAAATTTATGTGTATTATTTCATTGACTATAACACATATTTATAGGTATAAAATGTTACAGAGATAGGATCAAAGATAAAGTCTATTTACATTAAAAAAAAAACTATCTATAGATATAGTGATAGACATCTAATCATATCATACTACTCAAATATTATTATCAATATTATCACAACAGAAACTAATATTTTTTTTATTTATTTATCCAAATACCGAAGGTGGAAGGATTTTTGAGTTTTAATTTTCTTTATAGAACTAGAAGAATATGTAATTAAGTTCAAAAGGCTTTTTTATATTCATTGCCGGAGCCACATTTTGGTCAGTTGCAAAATTTAAGTGAGTTTTGAGAGATAGTATAACTTTGCCATGAAAGCTCAAATCAACGAAAAAAATAAAGAAAGAGAGAGAGGAGTTAAAATCCTTACAAAATTTTTTTACTGTTGAAAATTAGTATAAAAAATTGCTGACATGGCATTCTACATGTGCATTTAATAACTTGAATTTTTCTTCTTTTTTTCGATTTTACATGTGATGTGTCACATCAGTATTCCGTTAAGGTGTTTAATATATAAGAGATGTATGAAGGGATTTTCTGCTACTGAAATTGAAGTTTAGGAGGTTTACTGTTACAAATTGAATTTCAAATGATCATGGTATATTTGAAATTGAAGTTTAGGGGTTTATTGTTACAAATTAAATTTTATAGACCATAGTATTACTCAGTCAATAATTTAAAGACTATCAATGAAAATTAACCATTGTGTTTAGTATGTAGCCATCATACAAATGTGGTTGGAATGTGTAGTGGGTTATCACGCCTAATCATCCACTAAAGGTCCTTGGTTCGATCATGCGCAGAGGTATATAAGCTTTTTTTTTTCTTTTGATTTTTAAGTTATATATATATATATATATATATATATATATATATATATATATATATATATATATATATATATATATATATATATATATATATATGCACTCATGATAAAAATGAAATTAAAATTAATTAGTAAATTGTGTTTCACGCATATACCTTTACCAAATATACTTTTAATAAATTAATAAATTTAATAAAATAAAAAAATTCATTCATTCATTAAAAAAAAAAAAGAGTATGTTGATTATATCAACTAGAGAGAAATAATAATTTTAGTTTATCATGCGTGTTTATATATATATATATATATATATATATATATATATATAAAACTTAAAAATAGAAAAAAAAAAAAAAAAAAACCTTATACATCTCTGGCCATGCTCGAACCAAGGACCTTTAGTGGATGATTAGGCGTGATAACCAACTACACATCCCAACCATATTTGTATGATGGCTACATACTAAACACAAGGGCTAATTTTCACTGACGGTTCCTAAATTATTGATTGAGTAATACCACGGTCCATGAACTTTAATTTATAACAATAAACTCCTAGATATTGGTTGTTAAAATTGCAGTGGTTTAACCAAAATTTAATTTGCTCAATTCCTTGTAAAATCGAATGTTAAATTATGGGTAAACAAGTCAATAAACGATGATTTTTTTTTCTTGTTAGTTGGTAAGAATTGAATTGGGCTCCTCACGTTAATTTCTAGCTTTGTTATTGCTTATACTATATATTATACACATGCCAAAGTATATAATGAAAGGGATTTCAAATCCTAAAAGATACAAAAATCTTTTGATTATTGAAAATTCTAACAAGCAAAAAGAAGAAGAAAGAAAGAAGGAAAGAAAGCAAAGCAAAGGTGGAGTCAAAGAACAACATGGATCCATTCTTCTATGCTAATATGACTTTTTTGTTTATTTTTTATCCAGTGAAAAGACACCGATATTCATTTTTACTCTATATATTCTTATCTTATTAGATTGATGTATATACTCAGTTTAGATAAGCTTTTTCCATAAGGCATATATATATATATATATATATATATATATAAAAGGCCCCTTTTTTTTTTTTATGGATAACCAACTTTTGAATTTTTTATTTGTTTCCGCCAAATTCTTTTTGGAAAACAAGTTTTAATTTTTTTTATTCTTTCCCACCAAATTCTTTTATGGAAAACAACGTTGAACTTTTTTTTATACATTTCTACCATTTTTTCATATAGATCACATAATATTTTGGTAGAAGTGATCGGTCAATGAAAATCCACCTCTATTTGAAAATTATTTTCCAAACTCCCTTATTCTAAGTAGGGCTACGCACGGTTCAGGTAATATATATATATATATATATATATATATATATATATATAAAAGGCCCCTTTTTTTTTTTTTTTTTATGGATAACCAACTTTTGAATTTTTTATTTGTTTCCGCCAAATTCTTTTTGGAAAACAAGTTTTAATTTTTTTTATTCTTTCCCACCAAATTCTTTTATGGAAAACAAGGTTGAACTTTTTTTTATACATTTCTACCATTTTTTCATATAGATCACATAATATTTTGGTAGAAGTGATCGGTCAATGAAAATCCACCTCTATTTGAAAATTATTTTCCAAACTCCCCTATTCTAAGTAGGGCTATACACGGTTCAGGTAAAGCCAAGGATTGTAAAATGTCCTTACCGAACAGAAACTTTAGAGATTGAAAAAATTAAGGAACTAGTCCTCACTTGTACCAACATTTTGGTACAAGTCAGTTCGGTTATTCGAGATAATGGTTCAAGCCAATATAGTTCGGATATTAGGAATTTCGGGTAATTAGGTCAAATTCAATTGTAATAAAATAGAGTTTGACTTTAAAAGGTCAAAATTCAAACTTAATACGGTGCAATTCGACCTTACAGTGGTTGAATTCGACTTTACTGTAGTCGAATTCAACCTTATTAATTAATTTTGATATTTAATTTAATCAAATTTATTTTTAAAATAAATAATAATTTGTAATTTATTTAATAATGAGTTATGTGATATATATTTAAACAAATTATACACATCATTTAGTAAAGTAATAATTTATATTATTCCAAAATAGACTAATAATTTATTTCTTAAAGTATATGTTATTATTATTCAATATTATTAATGTGAAACTGAACTTTAATAATAAGGTTGAACTCAACTTTATTAAGGTTAAACTCAATTTTAATAGCTAATATCTTTTGGTAAAAAGATTTATACATATGACCTATCATTGTAAAACTCTTATAGCATACTACAAATTAAATTTACCATTACATAATAGTTATTATAAAAATTATAAATTTACATTGGCTAAAGTTGAATGATAACTAATTATTAAGGTTAAATTTTACCTCTATAAGGTCAAATTTTACCTTATTAAGGTCGAATTCTATCTTATTAAAGTTGAATTATAGCATATTAATTAGTTTTGATATTTAATTTAATTTAAATTTTAAATAATTTGTAATTTGTTTAATAATGATCTATGTGATATATATTTAAAAAAATTGTATACATCATTTAGTAAAGTAATGATCTATATTATTTCAAAATAGATTAATAATTTATTTTTTAAAGTATATAGTATTATTATTCAATGTTATTAATATGGAACTAAATTTTAATAATAAGGTTGAATTTAACCTTATTAGGGTTGAATCAACCCAACTTTAATGGCTAATATCTTTTAGTAAAAATGTTTATACATATGACTTATCATTGTAAAGTTTTTATAGTACACTACAAATTAAATTTACATTTTCCTAGTAATTATTATAAAAATTATAAATTTATAGTATTTAAAGTTGATTGATAACTAATTATTAATGTTGAATTCTACTTTAATAAAGTCGAATTCAACATTAATAATTAATTTTGATATTTAATTTAATTTATTTTATTTTTTAAAATAATTAATAATTACTTTAATAATGAGTTATGTGATATATATTTAAACAAATTATATATATCATTTAGTAAAGTAATAATTTATATTATTTCAAAATAGATTAATATTTTTTTAAAATATATGCTATTATTATTCAATATTATTAATATGGAACTGAATTTTAATAATAAGGTTGAACTTAACTTTAATGGCTAATATCTTTTAGTAAAAAGGTGTATGCATATGAATTATTATTGTAAAGCTCTTATAGCATATTATAAATTAAATTTACTTTTTTATAGTAATTATTATAAAAATTATAAATTTACAGTGTTTAAAGTTAATTGATAACTAATTATTAAGGTCGAATTCAATAGTAATAATTAATTTTGATATTTAATTTAATTAATTTTTTTTAAATAATCTATAATTTATTTAATAATAAGTTATATGATATATATTTAAACAAATTATATATATTATTTAGTAAAGTAATAATTTATATTATTCCAAAATAGATTAATAATTTTTTGAAGTATATGTTATTATTATTCAATATTATTAATGTGGAACTAAATTTTAATAATAAGATAGAACTCAATTTTATTAAGGTTGAACTCAATTTTATTAAGATTGAATTCAACTTTAATGGTTAATATCTTTTAGTAAAAAGGCCTATGCATATGACCTATCATTATAAAGCACTTATAGCATCCGATCAATTAAATTTAGCATTTCATAGTTAATGTGTTCAAGATAAATTTTGATTTCAAGCACATTGCTAGGCAATTTTCGATACCTATAAGACAGAAAAAGTAAAGGGCCCAAACGATGTGCCTGGGGGATTACTGTTAAGTTTAAGTTAGTAAAATTATTTTATTGAGAATATGTGAATAATAGAGATTAGAATTAAAAGTTATATCAGTTATAGAGATTTAATAGCTATTTATAGTGATATATTATGATGTAAATCCTTATTAAGAGAGGATTTACCTGTTATAATATTTTACTTATAAATGGATTCCCATAACTATATTATAATCGGAGAAGAACTCATTCTATTAGTGGTCTAGTAGGATATGGACTCTTTAGGTGATTTTCAAGCTCGTGTAGGATGACTAGTTCAAATAAGTATGTAACACATATACCCCATTAGTTTTGAGTCAAAGGCTCAGAATCACTTTAATTTATGAATATCTTATCATAAGGGGATCTATCAAGAAGGCAATCTTATTAATAGTTCATTTTTTAAAAATATTTTTAGTGTTATTTCTGTTACTTCATAATTATTTCGAAAAGATGGCTATACATGTATTTTTTTGTTCCACGTACCCTTGGGGAAAAACTCATTTCGATTTTTGCACTATGCCTTATAAATAGGGTCTTTACCTTTTACTTAGATTTTTTTTTCTTTTTACTTTTTCTTTTCTACCATCACTCTCCTTTTCTTCTTCTTTTCTTCTCTATCCCTATCATTTTTATATTTTCCTCTTTGCACTTTCTCTTTCGATTCTTCTTCTTTACAAATTGTGCAAGTTTTCTACTGATTTCATAGTTGTTGGTTAATTCAGTGCCTCCCCCCGCACTCCCCCCCTCCCTCAACCCCCCACCAATTCCAAATCAAAGGCTCGGAATTGACTTATATTCTCAAAGATTCTATCTCAAAGTGATCTTCTTGCTGGCGAATAGCTCCATGATATAGATCCCCCCTATATTTTTGATCTCTTTATCATTGTATTCCATGTATATTTTATATTTTCAAATTTGATATATCTAATGATTTTGACCAAGGACTTTCATAAATATTTATAGGATATTTTATGAGTTTTGGGTGAATTCATGGTTCGCCAATTTCTAAAACTTCACAACTTAAACTTTAAGGGTCTTGGCAAGCTCTTCACTAATCATTAGTTTAAAGATCTTGGGCGAACTTTTAGTTCACCTAATCTCTTAGTCTTTTAACTGTTTTAGGAGATCTTGGGCGAATTTGTAATTCACCTATCCCATGGCAAATTTAGAGAGTCTTGGACGAGCTTTATAGTTTCGCCTACTCCATAGCAATTCTTCTTTTTAGGAAGTCTTGAGTAAGCTTTTTACCCACTATTTATAAAGAGTTTTGAGCGATCATGTAATCTATCGATCCCTATTATCAAGGCGCTTCTCCCTTTTTTTTATTTTTTTATTTTAAACAAAGAATTAAGGAGTAATGTACCTATACCTATCCCATGGTGATGTTCAACATAGCGAACCTTGGGTACCCCTTTGGATAAGCCTATTCCGTGGTGATTTTCAAAGAAAGGAATCTTGGGCGCTCTTTAGGATACGCCTATCCTGTGGTGATCTTCAAACTTAGGAAATCTTGATTTATATATAGAGAATATGCGTACATCTTAAAAAATCTAAACTTTTATTGCTAATACAACTAATCTTTTGTTTTTCACAAATAAAGAAAAATTAGAAAAGATTTTATTGATAATATATTCTTAAGTTGTCTAAGTTTTTGAGGTTGAAGTCTCCCTTAGTGATTTTTTATATTCAGCAAACTTGAATATCATAATTGACTTTGTGATCTTTAGTCTCATTACCCAATATATGCATATTGGTCTTTGGCCCTTGCTCTTTATATGATATTATTCTCACCAACCATTGGATACACAGTTTCAATGATGTTTTAAGGGTGAGTTCCATGCTCACTGATAACTCTATATTTTTAGAGTTATTTTAATTGTTTAAACTTAAATTTTAGCTCAATTCTCAAGAATGCAATAATATTATTACTTATTTTTAGAAATAAATAGTTCTACAATTTATAAATAAATTATAACATATTTTAAGTATTTTTATTTTATTTTTGTAGATCAAAATGATGCAATAAAAATAATGATGCAAGCAATGATTCAAGTTTTCAATCCATGAGAAATAAATTCAATGGTTGGCGGCCAAAATTCAATGGTTGGTAGTCAACCTAACCATTTTTGAATATTGATGAAGGAATTCAATGGTTGGTGGCCGAAATTCAATGGTTGGTAGCCAACCTAACCATTTTTGATATTGATGAAGGAATTCAATGGTTGGTGGCCAAGCTAACCATCAATGTTGAATTTTTGATGTAAGAATTTTAATAAAACTTGAATTCTTCCACCAAACATGTCTATAAATACCATGCTTGGCAAAGGGAAATAGCATCAAAGAAAATCCATAAAAAATATGTAGAGAGATTTTCATATGTTTTCTTAGAGTAGATTAGTTTTATTTTTTATTTTGATCAAGAGGAGGAGTTTTTGGAAGCTTGAATTCATCAAAGATTGTATCCCAAAATAAGTTCTCTCTAAACTTTATTCTTGAATTTAATTATAAGTTATTATTATGTTTATTAGTTTTATTGTTAATTTAATTATTTTTTCTCTTTTAATTATGAATAGCTAAATTTATTTTTCTAGGATTTAGATGTAATCTTTTGATTTACATATGATTATTTATATTTAATTGATTGGGTTGATTGTTGGAATTAATCTTTTATCTTAGAACTTAATGCTTGTAATTAACTGGCCATTAATTGCATGATTTAAGATATTGTGTGAAGTAGCGAAAGTGGAAGCACAATATTAGTTCATTAGGATAATTGACCTAGGGAATGTATTGCTTAGAGATAAGAATACTTCTTTGTGATTTTTAAAAGGATTTCCATAAAACTTAATGGGTTTGTGTTAATTGCTTATGATCACGAGAGTAGACGTAAGGTTAATATAAACACACATGTTGTATCTTGAGAGATAACATCATATAATTTAGGGAAATCTAATCATTAATTCCAGCAAAAATAATCCATCTAAAGATTATAAAGAAATCATATGTGATCAAATGATGAATTCTAAATCCTAGACCTTTAATCTTATTCTCATATTTATCATTATTTATTTATTTCAATTTTATTTTAGCTTAAAATATAAATATGATAATTGATTTTCTAAATAACAGAGTAATATTAAAAATTGGTACTTGACAAACCCTTTCTCGTGGAAACGATACTCACTCATCACTTTATTACTTGTAAATGATCTGTGCACTTGCAGAAATCGCGCAACAAATTTTTGGCGCCGTTGCTGGGGAAGGCGATTTTTGACAATATCAATAGATTGATATACTCTATTACTTTAGATTTTGTTTTTCTTTTCTATTTTTTTTATTATTTTGCAGGACTTTTATATTAAAAAAAAAAAAAGAAGGCTTTTCACAACTTTTAATGGTGTGATGGAGGAATGATACTAAATAAAGCAGCAAATATGTATGGTGAGGATGGTTTTAGTAAGTTAAATGCTAAAATCGATACATTGGTTAACTTAATTGATAAACTTGATGCAAATAGTTTATTTAATTCATGTTTGAGTTGTGATTTATGTGGTGGTAATCATTTGAATTTTGAGTGTCAATATGCAGAGCAAGTACAATTTTTCCCAAATTATAATAGGTATGAGAATTATCCATATTCCAATATAGACAACTCAGGATGGAGTGATTATTCGAGCTTTTCATGGGAAAATCAATGCGATCAAGGTAACAATTCATGGTATCCTTATCAATATGATTTTCAAGATCATGCACCATTTGAAGAGCACAAACCATCTTATGAAGTGGCATTGGAAAGATTCATAAATACTACTCATGAACGATGTGAAAGATTGGAAGATAGGATGGATCAATGGGCTAGCCACAATACAACTGATGATGTACAAATGGAACAATTCTCTAGTCCATTAGATACTCAAAGCCATGAAAACTTGACAAGCCAAATTCAAGAACATTCTAGAGAGCAATGCTTGGCAATTTCTTTGAGTGATGATGAGGAAGAGATGATTGATCAAGGAGATACTTCAAGCAAGCAAGAAAAAAAGGAAGAAGTTGAGCCGAATTTGCCCAAGAAATATTCTTCTCTTATGGATAATATCTGCGGAGTGGTTGAAATTGATGGAAAAATTGAAGAAGTATTTGAACAAGAGCACTCAAAGGAAACTTTTTCAGTTTGTTTGGTGAATACAACACCATATATGTCAGACCATAAAGAATATCAATTTGATGACTTGGAAGAAAAGAAGAAGCATTCACCACCATCAACTGAGCACTCACCAACTCTTGATTCAGCACCACTACCTTCCTATCTCAATTTCTTAAGAAAATTCAGAGCAAGAAAAAGAGCACGTTTGAAAACTTTTAGAAATTATGAGCCTAATTGTGAAATATTAAATAATTCTTGTTTTAACCTTTTTCCATGCAGGCTCAAATCAAGCTGGCTTGACTCATTAAAATTGACAAAAGTCTATCTTTTTGTGATTATCGGGATGATATACTTTGTATATTATCCTCCATGATGAAGATCTAGCTATAGTCAAGCTAAGGACTATAAATTAAGCGCTTTTGGGAGGCAACCCAAATTTCTAACTTTTCTACTTCTTTTTAAATTTCTTTTATACTTTTGTTTATTTTGTTATATTTTAATTTTGCTTTAGTGTTGTTTGTGAGTTGTTAAATAGCTTATTAGGAGGAAACCCAAGTTTTCTCTTTATTAAGTTTCTTTTATTTTTATTTAGTTATTTCGTTGTAAGTTGTCTCTTTCATTTTCTTAACTAAGTTAATTAGACATGGAAGCATCTCTTGCAGCACTAAAAAACAGATTTCCAACTCTTCCCCAAGATGTGCTCAGGAAAATTGATGAACGCAGATTGGAAAGAATGAAGGCATTTAGGCGTCTGAATCTTCCTGAGGATATTTGCTAGATCATAGAAGCCAAAGTACGATTGGCAGGTGAGATTGATGACTCATTTATTAAATGTTTGCCAGGTATAGGGAGAAGTTCTTACTCAAAGAAGAGGAGAGCTAAGAGAATGGGAGTCTGTTACAAGTGTTCAAGATGGAATTGCAACACACGCTGTAAAAACATTGGATTTGCATCTATAAATCGAGAAGACAAAATTAAATTCATAAAGGATGGACTGAGTAAGGAGTCTATGGATAATATCCTTCAGACTCTTGAGACGCATCCTTGTGGACAAGTTCAACGTACTCTTTTAGATTTATGGAAACTATTCAAGGAAGAGAAGCAGCGTTACAGTCTAGGGAATCTGATGATAAAAGACCCTGTTTGCCAATTAATAAGAAAACTGGATGGGAAGCCTAGAAGGTGTGTAAGCCGTTACTGGACGTAAAACCAGAGGAAGATGTGAGCCAAAATCACAACTACAATTTATAATCAGGTATATCACTAACTTTTTTATTTTTCAATGCATTATTTTTTTTTACATCTTGCAGTACTTTTTAACTTTTTAGCACTTATATTTTATTTTCCTGCAATTTTTTTTAACTATCGATAACTTTTTAGCCTTTCAATATCTACTTTTAGCTTTTCAATATTTTCTTTTTGACTTTTGTATATATCCTGCAGATTTTTCTACTTTCGTTAGCTTTTTAGTCTTTCAATATTTGTTTCTTTTTAGTTTTTCAAATATTTCTTTTGAAATTTGTACACACAACATTGATTATTTTTGTTTTTATTATCATTTTTGTTTTTATACTTTTTCTGTCAATAATTATTTTATCCCATTGAACTGTTCTTTTACTCTTCTAGTTTCTTTTTATGCACATTCATTATTGTCAATATGCACACAACCCTTTTGAGAGATCTGTGAGAGAAAATGGCAGAATCCTCAACACGCAAATTCAAAACTATTTGTGTCTTTTGTAGTCCAAACTCTGAAAAAAAAAGAGAGTACTTGATAGTAGCTAATGAACTTGGTAGGATTTTAGCTGAACGAAAAATTGATTTGGTGTTTGAGGGAGGTAGTTTAGGGTTAAGGGGTTGTGTCGCAAGTTCTGCATATATTAGAGGTAGTAAAGTCTTAGGAGTAGTTTTAAAGGCTTTGACTCGAAATAAACAAATCACTGGTGGAACTATAGGTAATGAGTTACAGGTCAATAGCATGTACGAATGAATGGCATACATGAATTTCAATGCTGATGCTTTTATCGCATTACCTGGTGGTTTAGAAACATTTGAAGATATTTTCACCATTGCATATTGGACCAAATTAACTGTTCTTCAAAAGCCATTGGGATTACTTAATGTTGATAGTTTTTATAATGGTTTGTTATCTTTTCTCGATCACGATGTTGAACAGGGTTTTATGATACCAGCGAGTCGACGCATCTTAGTCTCTGCTTCAACTATTGATCAATTGATTGATCAACTGCAAAACTTTAAATCCGAACCTGATCCATTGATGGCACAGGTAGTTTAGCACCTCAGGGTCAGTAGCAGTAAAAAGCGAGGACTAGATCTGAATCTCTGGTTATAACTTTCCTAACTCTTATAGTTTTTTTTTTATCGCATTTTTTTGTTTTGTGTGTGTGTTTTTTTTGTTGCACCTGATCAAGCGAAGTTTTAGGTTCGATTCACTAAATGTAAGATGGCTAAGTAAAGAGTTACTTTTATACTCTTGATACGCATCCTAAATTTATGTGATTTTTCTTTTCAAAAAAAAAAAAAAAAAACTAACTAACTAATTCAAGAGTTATTCATACAAGATGGCTGAGTAAAGAGTACTTTTTGTGCTCTTGATACGCATTTGTATTTTTTTTTTCTTTCTTTTTCTAGTTTCTAAAATAAAAAAAAAATAAATAATAAATAAAAAAAATTGATGTTTTCTTTTTTGTGTGATTAGTTTCTTATGCTTGCTTTTAGTGTTGTTTCAAGATGTTATACAGGAAGCAAGAAAGTGGAATGCATGTCCTGCTTATAATTTGGAATCTACTTTTCTACAAGAGGGAGTATTTTCTTTCTTTTGGTTTGTTTCTTTGACATTGAGGACAATGTCTATTGCAAGTTTGGGGGAGGTTTAGTTTGTTTTTTGTTTTCAGTCATTTCTTTTGTGTTTTGATGAATAAATTTAAAATTTTTTACTCTTTTATTGATAAAATATGTTTGTGTTAAATAATTTGATAAAAGGCCAATGATAGATTATAATTGATATTTATGGACAATTTATTAAAGTATTTCAGGTTGGGCAACTATTTTGGGTAAGAAATTAACTTTTATTAAGATTATGTTTTGCTTTGCTTTGCATTATATTGATTACATTGAATTTGTGTATGCTTACTTAGAGAGGGCTTTTACAAATTTTTATCTTCATTTGCCTCACCTATCTTAGAACATGTTTTTGCAAACTTTTGAAGCGAAATTTTGAATTCATTTTGAAAGAGAGATATGATTTAGGCATTGTTTGTTTAGCCTATTACTTATATCCACCCTTATTTTAATTTTTTTCCTAGTTTATCCATTTGTGCCTTGTTAATTTTAGCCTTCTTTTCTTTGTTAATTAACCTTAATTGTTATCCTTCACCCTGTTTGTGAGATAATTTTGTCAAGTTTACATTTTAATGAAGAAAAGAGAATTATTAAAGTTTTAAAAGAAAATAAGGATCTCTAATAACTAAAAGCATTATTCATTGTAAAAGACCACATTCTGCTTAAAATAAGTTTGGGGGAAAACAAGAAAATTGAATAAATAAAAGTTAATAATTCTTGCTTGTCTTTAGAATAATGTTGTTGAAAAAAAAAAAAAAACAAGAAGAAGAAGAAGAAGAAGAGATGGGCTTAAAAGAAGAAAACATTGAAAAAGAATAGTGCTTAAGATGAAAAAAAGATCCTTCATTAATATAATTTCTTTATTTGAGCTATTGATTTTGTAAACTTGGCATAATTATTTTACTTTTGTTCATTTAGCCTGTTCTTTGTTTAGCCAAAATACCTTGTGTTAGCCCCATTACAAGTCTAGTCAAGACCTATTGATCTCTTTTGATTTGTGAATTCCATTAGTGGAGATTGTTTGCTTTAATATGCTTATGAGATTTGTACATCTATTTTATATCTTTTGATAGAGGCATTTAAAGATATTAGTGTGTATATGCCTATCTGAAGTGCAACAATTTCTTTGCGATTGATTTAATGCATGATTATTCAGGGCATGATTAAGATGAGGATTATTTTGAACCTGAGATAGAAGCTCGACTTGTAATACTATTGATATGTTGTTTGTGAATATTAATTTCTTGAGACCTTTGAAAAATTATTCAAACTAAGTATAAGAAGATTAAATTTCCTTTTTGAAATAAATATTTGAAGGTTTAGAGTTTTATAGGTATTTGTAGGTATCACCACTGGAAGCCCTCACGAGACTATAACTCGTCCTCTATGGGACACCTAGGGGTTTAAAGGCTTGTTGCATACGCTAAATGCAATCGTAATTTCCTACGAAAGTGGACTAGTTTAGGTTTTGAATTTTCTTTTGCTTGAGGACAAGCAAATACTTAAGTTTGGGGGTGTGATAACTCTATATTTTTAAAGTTATTTTAATTATTTAAACTTAAATTTTAGCTCAACTCTCGAGAATGCAATAATATTATTACTTATTTTTAGAAATAAATAGTTCTACAATTTATAAATAAATTATAACATATTTTAAGTATTTTTATTTTATTTTTGCAGATCAAAATGATGCAATAAAAATAATGATGCAAGCAATGATTCAAGTTTTCAATCAATGAGAAATAAATTCAATGGTTGGTGGCCAAAATTCAATGGTTGGTAGCCAACCTAACCATTTTTGAATATTGATGAAGGAATTCAATGGTTGGTGGCCAACCTAACCATCAATGTTGAATTTTTGATGTAAGAATTTTAATGGAACTTGAATTCTTTCACCAAATATGTCTATAAATACCATGCTTGGCAAAGGGAAATAGCATCAAATAAAATCCATAAAAAATATGTAGAGAGATTTTCATATGTTTTCTTAGAGTAGATTAGTTTTATTTTTTATTTTGATCAAGAGGAGGAGTTTTTGGAAGTTTGAGTTCATCAAATATTGTATCCCAAAACAAGTTCTCTCTAAACTCTATTCTTGAATTTAATTATAAGTTATTATTATGTTTATTATTTTTATTGTTAATTTAATTGTTTTTTCTCTTTTAATTATGAATAGCTAAATTTATTTTTCTAGGATTTAGATGTAATCTTTTGATTTACATATGATTATTTATATTTAATTGTTTGGGTTGATTGTTGGAATTAATCTTTTATCTTAGAACTTAATGCTTGTAATTAACTGGCCATTAATTGTATGATTTAAGATATTGTGTGAAGTAGCGAGAGTGGAAGCACAATATTAGTTCATTAGGATAATTGACCTAGGGAATGTATTGCTTAGAGATAAGAATACTCCTTTGTGATTTTTAAAAGGATTTTCATAAAACTTAATGGGTTTGTGTTAATTGCTTATGATAACGAGAGTAGACGTAAGGTTAATATAAACACACATGTTGTATCTTGAGAGAGAACATCATATAATTTAGGGAAATCTAATCATTAATTCTAACAAAAATAATCCATCTAAAAATTATAAAGAAATCATATGTGATCAAATGATGAATTCTAAATCCTAGACCTTTAATCTTATTTTCATATTTATCATTATTTATTTACTTCAATTTTATTTTAGCTTAAAATATAAATATGATAATTGATTTTCTAAATAACAGAGTAATATTAAAAATTGGTACTTGACAAACCCTTCCTCGTGGGAACGATACTCACTCATCACTTTATTACTTGTAAATGATATGTGCACTTGCAGAAATCGCGCAACACTCACTCCACCAGTTGATGCCCTCATAAATTCTGACCTCAAAGACATTGCTAAGTGATCTTCGATACTTGCAAAGTAGAGAACTAGAGGGCCCAAGCAATGTGCCTGGAGGACCACGCCGATGCTTAAGTCAGTAAAATTATTTTATTGAGAATATGTGAATTATAGAGATTAGAGTTAAGAGTTATCTCAATTATGGAGATTTAAGGGTTATTTACAATGATATCTTATGATATAATTTTTTATTAAGAGATGATTTACCTGCTATAATATTTTACTTATAAAGAGATTTCCCATAACTATATTATAATTGGAGAAAGACTCCTTCTACTAGTGGTCGAGTAGGATATGGACCCATTCAAGGGAGCTTCTAGTTCACATAGGTTGATCAATTCAAATAAGTATGTAACAATAGTAATTATTATAAAAATTATAAATTTACAGTGTTTAAAGTTGATTGATAACTAATTATTAAGGTCGAATTCAACATTAGTAATTAATTTTAATATTCAATTTAATTTATTTTTTAAAATAATTAATAATTTGTAATTTATTTAATAAGGAGTTGTGTGACACATATTTAAACAAATTATATATATATATATATATATATATATATATATATATATATATATATATATATATATATATATATATATATAGTAAAATAATAATTTATATTATTTTAAAATAGATTAATAATTTTTTAAAGTATATATTATTATTATTCAATATTATTAATATAAAATTGAATTTTAATAATAAGGAAGGTTAAACTCAACTTTATTAAGTTTGACCTCAATCTTATTAAAGTTGAACTCAACTTTATTAAAATTAAGCTCAATTTTTTCTTTTAATAAAAAAGTTTATGCATATAATCTATTATTGTAAAGCTCTCATAGCATATTTTAAATTAAATTTATATTTCATAGTAATTATTATAAAAATTATAAATTTACAGGGTCTAAATTTTATTGATAATTAATTATTACAGTTGAATTCAACCTTAATAATTAATTTTAATATTTAATTTAATTTAATTTTTTAAAATAATTAATAATTTTTAATTTGTTTAATAATGAGTTATGTGGTATATATTTAAACAGATTATATATATCATTTAGTAAAGTAATAATTTATATTATTTCAAAATAGATATAATAATTTATTTTTTAAAGTATATGTTATTATTATTCAATATTATTAATGTTGAATTGAATTTTGATAAAGTGTAATTTAATTTTAATCACTAATATCTTTAAATAAAAATATTTATTTTATACATATGATTTACTATTGTAAAACTCTCACAGCATACTATAAATTAAATTTATCATTTTATAGTAATTATTATAAAAATTATAAAATTACAGCGTTTTAAATTGATTGATAACTAATTGTTAAAGTCTTATTTGACCTTATTAAGGTCGAATTCAATCTTATTTTACTTATATATTATTGAATTTTCTTAGAAGGTGTTGTTAATATATATATATAATAGGTTCTTAGGTTTCGAGATAGTTCGGTATGATTATCGGTACGGATAATTATTAATCCCTAAAATAGTACCAAATAAAAAATTTGGGACAATTCGGTTAGGAAAAAATTAAATAGTGAACAAATATATTTGATTCAAAATATTTTCAATTTGAGAATTCAAATTAGTTTGAGATCTCCGCAGCTCTATGCTTATCTATAATTCTAAAAAATTCCTTACATTTCACCTATTTTTGGAATTTATTTTTTCAACTACACTAAATTAATCAAATGCTCTTGTGATTCACCATTGGTTTCTCCAATAGCTCGCCTTGTTGCAACTTATTACTCGAAGATGATGAGCACAAGCGCAAATCGACGCACAACATGCAACAAAAAGCTAGGATTATCGGGGTTCAATTGTCGATGTGGGAATATGGTTTGTGGATCTCACCGTTATCCTGAAGAACATGGCTGTAATGTTGATTTGGAAACTATTGGCCGTCGAACTTTAATAAAGCAAAATCCACTTTGTAAACCTGATAAATTGGAGAATAGGATTTAACTTGTATTAATATTTGCAATTAAATTTCTTAAATCTGTAAAACGTATCGTTCCAAAACATGAAATAATCGATTTCTAGATTATTAGCCAACGGAAAGTTAACAAATTAAGATAATTTCCCACCTATTACATTTTACAAAGGGGAAATTTGTTAGAGCCAAAATTTAATAACATATGTCATATAAAAAATTTCTGGCTAGGTCTAGAAGTTTTTTTTTTTTTTTTTTTTTTGGGATATTGTTAATATATATATATATATATATATATATATATATATATATATATATATATATATATATATCAAATTTACATAAGAGTTCTTACTAAATTTTTTCTAATTGTGCATTTATTATAGATAATATTGTGAGGTCAGAAAAATTGATGAGAAAAAAAAACTACTCATATTGTATATATAGTTCATTTAAATTATAATTCATAAAGAAAAAGAGGGATAAAAATAATAACTTTATTAAGAGGAAAATTTTTTATTGAAACAAAATATATACACACACGGATTAGAGACTTGACATACACTTTTACAAAATCACGACAATAAATTATTAAGATCAGAATTTAAATATACTATTTTTTTTTCTATATATAAATGTATAATCCACAACTACTTACATGTAATTAATGTCCATTGAGCAAAATCACAATTGATTTTTTTTTTTTTTGAGTCCATCATAATTGATAATTTTTAAAAAATATGGATCATATAGAAGCTATGAAATCATGTTAATAAAAGATAATAATAATATATATTTATTGACTAAATTACTAAGAAAGTGCATACCATTGTGTGTTTGAAAAACAAATCAAAACTCAATATTAAACAGACACTTAAAAATTATATGAAATTTAAATAGCACCCAAATTTAAAAATTGAATTGATGAGAAATCTGTTGGAGATTAATAAGGGCTTATTTGACATTAATATGATCAATAGTATCTTTTAGGCCAAAAATTCATTTCTAAATTTATTTTTTTAAAAAAAATTGTTTGCCTATGGTTTTTTTCTTGCTTGGCTAATTTTTCCTCTAACTTGAATGGGGCAGGACAAGTGAAAGAGGGAAAAGAGAAGAGGAAATTCTTACCTTATGGAAATATGAGTAAATTAAATAAAATAATTTATAAATGATTTAATGAATAAAAAAATAATTTATTATTTAAAATGTTAAAAATTATTGATAAAATAAAAATTATTTAAAATCAAATCTGGCTCAATTCCAATCAACCCCAACCCCAACCCAGGCATAATTGAACCAATAGCAGTTGTAGCCCCATAGACATAACAAAAATATCCATGCAAGGACTTAATCACATGGTGAATTTATTATCTACACAATTTCAAATGTTGATGGGACCCAAAAAAAAGGGACATGTATAGAATGATTTTAGGCATATTACATTACACTAATTAATCCATTTTTTGGTGTGTAATTAATATCATTAAACATTAAAAAAAAAAAATGGTAGAGAAGCACAATTAATTTCTCATAATTATAGGGTAGGCAAAGCTCAAAATTTAATACTTTTATCGTAACTTATTAATTCAACTGATGTGATATTATTATATTAAAAAAAATTTTAATACGATATATTTTTTTAAAAAAGAAATTTAAAAAGAAAATATGGCAAATAAGATTAAAATTAATAGAAAAATTTTGAGTTATACAGTATTTTTCTTATAAGCAGCAATTGTACATATTTAGAACATTCAATTTGCCTCCTAATCAATGAGTGGTTTTTTTTTTTTAAATTGAAAATCAATTAGTGGTAAAATTATAAAAATTTAATCTTTTTAATCTTCAAAATATAAAAACTTTTAGTTGTAAAATTATAAAAATTTGGTCATATATTATATTTAACTCTCTTTATTAAGCATAAATTTTTTTAAAATATATAAAAATTGACTTAATTATATATATCATATTAATATAAATTATGATTTAAAAAATTTGAGCCTCATAAAAAAAATTTATTACTAAGATATCACATAATAGGAATGTAGGGAAAAAAATAGAAACATAACCTGTAAAGTGGCCTAAAAAAAAATAAAAGGCGATTGTTTTAAAAATAAAATAAAATAAGAGTGGAATATGAATTTTTTTAAATCTTACAGACCCTATTTTATTTTATTTTTAAATAAAATGAGTATAATTTAATAAAAAAAATTGAAAAATATACTAAAGAATAGCCATCATCTCTGTTTAAATATATATTGTGCCTTACTCCCTCCATTTTGAAAAAAGTGGCCATTAAAAAAGTTAGTTTTACTTATAAATAAGTGGTCATTTAGCAGCCCAATAAAAAAAATGGTAAAATAACTAATTTACTCTTTTTATTTCCCAAGTATAAGATATGTTTCTCTAATTTATACTGCAATTAATAGGAGTTTTTTAACAACTTATGATAAAGTTATTATTATTTTAAAAATGGTGATTTTTTCTTAATGATAACTTTTTTAGAATGGAGGGAGTATTTACTTTAAAATTTATATTGTTTGGTAAATCGGAATAAAAGAAATTGAAATAAGAGACTAGGAATAAACTTAAAATATTTCTAAATTTTTATTCTTGACGGGAACATGAGAATAAGTATGAATAAAAAATATAAGAATAAAAATTTATATACTAATAATTTTATTCTCATTCTTATATTTTGCTTATTAAACACAATATGTAGAATATACATTTTAATTCCTATTTCTATAATTTTATTCCAATTAAATTATTTTTAATCTCATTTTTACGTACTTGATAACTAAATAGGCCCATTATTTAAATATAAAAATATCACAAAAGTCGTATAAAATAAATAAATAAATTGATTTTCTTTTCCAACGGAGTATTTCTATATTGCTTACCAGTCAACCAATCTTTTCTTAGCATGAAATTAATTTTGAAATTTAAGGGGTAAGACTTATATATATATATATATATATATATATATATATATATATATATATATATATATATATATATATATATATATATATATTTGCCCTTATTTGATTTTCTTTTTAAATTAAGCTTGTAATTTAGATTTTTCCCCCTTAAGTTGGGTGGAATGAATTTACTCATTTGGTCTAGTTGATTTTTATTTAAATATAAAATTCTTTGACTTAAGCTTTTAATTGAACGAAATTATTACAAAATGCTAAATTGAGCATTTTACAAAAATTCAGATCCAAATTGGCTATTCTCCCTCAAAATAAACCAAACTTATTCTAACAATGAAAAGAAAATCCAATAATTTATTGGAGACAAACAAAAGTTAAGACTAGACAATCTTATGATTATTGCTATTATTATTATTATTATTGATTGATTGATGATTTCATTTTCATAATGTTTTAGAGAATAAAAATCTAAAAGAAGAAGTTCAAAACCTCTTCTTTGCTCTTAAGGTATTTAAGTCTGTCAAATACCATATATCACTTTCTCATATCTAACCATCAATGTGACAGATCTATTCTTATCATTGCCAACTATTGCATTACATTTCATAATATCCTTTTGTCTCCTCACACATTCAATTTGCTCTGAACTCTGCAAAACTTCAATGACTTCTTCTTCTTCTTCTTCTTCTTCATCTAAACAGTTATGGGAGCATCTCCAAGACCAGCAGGAACCCTTTGCATTAGACATTCACCTTTCAGAAAGAAGGATCATGTTAAGCCACCACCACCACCCAGAAAGGCGACCAAGGTGCAATTTGAGAAAAAGAAGGATTTTTAACACCAGAAAGATCTTGAAACTGATCTTTTACAAGTTTTTATGTGCTACTAAACATACCCATAAAGCTCATAAATCTGACCTTATTAGTAAGACAGTCAAAAAGCTCTGGCAGATTGGAGGAAGAAACAGGTATTCTCATGGTGATTCTTCCAAATGTGCTATTAAGGATTCAGCTCAGCTTGAAAATCAGTCATCAGTTCTTGCAAGAACTTCTCAATCCCATAAACATAGCAGTTTCATAAAGCAAGAGGTGAAATAGTATGATCTAATTATAAATAATGATTCTTTTTTTTTTTTTTTTTTTTTAATATATCAGAAATTTAAACTACTGGCTTCGAATCTTTAACTTTCTGCATTACAAGGCAAACACTTTATCACTAAGTATTAATCTAATGGCAACTGAAAAAGAATTAACTTTATTCCTTCTTACATGGATCGATCACTAGACATAGCTCTGTTCTTTCTTCCTGTTTTAAGCTGAGTCACTAACAAAGCTAACAGGTTGCTACAGATTCAAACCTTCAATGGGAATGCAAAGAAGAGAATAAGCAATTCTGTCCCGGATCATTACTAAATGAAGCTTCACCATCAAACAAAGGTATTAAAATCAAATGAGACTCGTTTATCTATTTTCTTAATAGACAATTTGCAATAATTCATTATCATAATGAACAGAACATCACTTCCTTGTCAAAGATGCATCAACTTCAAGCACCATTTTGACCAAAAATGCAGAGGAAGATTCCATATTTTCAGCTTTTCTATGGGAATTACTAGTAAAGCCAATGATTGAGAAGCAGAATCAATCTAGATTCATGGAGCTACAGGGCATAATTTGTCCTAGCTTGTCTGAGCTCCTGAAAGATAAAAGGGTATTGCAGAACACCAAGCAACTTATTTTTGATTGCATAAATGAAGCCACAGAAAGACAAGGAAGGAAGTTCAATCAAGAATTTATAGGTTTAGAAGAGCTTGGAAAAATCATCACTAAGAAAATTTGTTCACGGGGAAACCAAAATGCAACTCAGAACGCAAATTTTGATGTCACTAGCATTGTAGCAGAATGGGATGATATGCAGCAACTAAACAGAAAGATAGCGATTGAGATAGGAGATGCTATCATTGATGAAATTATTCAAGAACTAGTAGGTTTATTTTTGTAGTAAAGATCTGTTTTTCTTGATTGATAAAGTGCCAAAACCTAATGGTTATCAAAACTCTTCTTTAAGTGAAGAGAGTTAGCCAGCTAGGATAGGTTCAACTATCAAGTGTTCAATTGACAAACAGCAGCTGAACACCAGCTAAACCCAAGCCACCGAGTTTCAGGAGTTTAAATTCTCAATATCATTAATGAGTAGTTTGAAAAACTGTAACATCCTTTCATTATATTAAAATTTAAAACAACAAAATATTATGAGCATTTAGTAAATAAAGCAATATCAATACAAATATCAACAAAAACACAGCAAAAAGAAGGTGAGCCAGCCAAATAGTCCCGGTTGAAAAACGGGGCAAAAGCACTATACATCATGTTGCAGGACAGATGAGGAAGAGCAAACAATTTGAAGCATACATACATTATCATAATTTATAACAATTCAGTGATTGAAATGGGAACTTTATTTCATGACATTAATATCTACCAATTATTGCACTTTAAGGCCTCCATTTGGTATATAATATCCCTTCTAAGCTATATGTATGCCATAATCAACAATATAAGAACTCTCCCAAAGCACTTCGAGTTATAAAAGCTCACAATCTCTATCAAGAGGTCTCAAATTCGAGAGCAAATAATGTCTAACCTGGGTTCACGACGGACAAATCTCAGAGTAAATTCCACCATATAGATGGGTCTCAAATCATGCAAGAATAATCCATATAACCCAGTCTAGGTAAGAAATTTTTTCAAATCCTCCTGGAAGGGGAAGAGCTACCCTCTTTTTGTAGCTCACCCACAGAACCCCAAAAAAGTAGGAGGGTGTTGCATTCTAAGATATGATAACAAAGAATCTATAAGTTAAGAAATTTTCATAGTAATGTAAACAGATTGACGACCCCTGATACAATCAACAAAACAAGTACAACATTTAACGAGATTTTAGTAATTTCAAACATGAAATTAATAGCCCATCTTATTAACACAGAAGACTCCATTATGCCATTATGGGTGGACATTTTGTTTTATTTTACCCCAGTTATTCTTTATATCAGCCAAATCATAGATCTGAAAGTAACAAAAGTTCGAACTACAACATACCCAAAATCACATTCATGAGGAGCAAATATAAATATGCCAACTATGCACAGCAGCCATTACAATTATAATTTCCTGTAAACATAAATCTCAATTTGCCCTTTGTATCTAACATGTGCATTTGAGAGCTTTATGAAAACAAAGACACCATTTGAGCAGCAACCAAAAAAAAATAAAATCCCTAGAGTTTTTGCTACAAGTTCCAGAAAGAAACAATTTTTTTTTTTTGTACAACCAAAAAAAGAACATAAATTTTGAGCTTTTATTCATTTCCTATTTCCTCCATCTGGTCGAGGCAAATTCTAGCTTACAATGTAAATGATAGTGCGGTAACTGCATAGGTTGAAAAAAATAATAATGAATTCTTTGTGCAATTTCATAGATAATTTAGATCTTCTGAACTTATTTTGCAGTGTTATAAAACAATTTACAGGCAACAGGACTCATCTCAAAACTTATCCAAAAGCCTATTACTGTTACATGGATTTGGAGCTGACTAAAGCAGAAAGTACTGTTGCGAGTACAGACTACAGTAAACAGAAAATATATTAAGTATGCTACAGAAAACAAACATCTTCCAATACTGATCAAGCATTGAAGAAAAAAAATAGAGAAACTAGTAGGATAACTACCGAGTTTCCCCATCCTCACCAAATTCCCCATCTTCTAGCTCGTCATGATCACCATTCCTTCTTGAACCATTACGGTGGTCTCTCTTATGTCTCTTATGCCTGCTTTCACCGTCTGAATCAGGAGTGGAGGTATGCTGCACCAATTATCAAAAGAATATAAATTAAGAGGAAAACATATTTACACAAGTGCTTTAAAGCCACCAATTTTTATGAAAAGGCCAAACATTTCACACATGACGATAAAACAATCTCAGCTTACCCGTCTTGATTTTTTGTGGTCACTGCTATGTCTGTGGGAACTCTTAGACCGATCTTTCTCACTCTCATTTAAATCATCAACAGAATCATGATGCTTTTTTCTTTGTTTCTTGTTATTATCATTCCCTAATCTCTTGCTATTGTAATCTTCTGTTATATCAACATTTTCAGTTTCTGCTTCCTCCTTCTTCATGTGCTCCTTTTCCCTTTCATGTCCTCTCTCTTTGTCTCTCCTATGTTTTGCCTTTCTCCTGTCTCTTTCCTCTCTCTCTTTTTCCTTCTTTGCCTGCAGAACATACAAACCAGAAATGTACAGCTTAACCATAAAACTTTGTCATTGCACACATCAATATACTGAACATAAAAATATCAATAAGCTCAGCATAAAAGTCCAATATTATTGTCTTGTCAAACTTACTTGACTAAATTTGGTCAGAATTTAGCCTCAATGATTTTATTGTTACAAAATTAAGGTTTAGAGATTTTAGGAGACAAATTAAAATTTAGTGACTTTAATAGGATTTAGCAATAACTTCATAACTGGGTGAAATTAATCCTACAAGAGCATGGATATTGAGGAAACTATAGTTGACAAAAGAAAAAAGGCCGAGCAAATAATACTGTAAAGAAGAAAATGTTTCAAAATATTATTGAACTGTTAAGTCACTCTTAAATTTCTATAGTTACATAATATCCCAATTCAGTTTAGCCTGGACTAAAGTCAATTTCCGCTATGGTCTATAAGATCCCTCTCCAATCTCTTGGCCATATTGAAGCCTTCGCTTTACTAAAGCTAACAAATTTAACAAGAGATTCATATGATAAAATGAGTATAATTAAAGATACTAGATACTAAAACGACTGTGGATAAAGTGATTCCAGTGAAACAGCAGAGGATTTATGTATGCAGATTGTATCTTCACACCGACTATATAACACAAGTACTTAGTATTAGGATTCTCCCGTTCTCCAAATATCACAATAACAAGAAATCAGTAGCTAAACATGTGAACTGATTCAATACCTTTTCTTCCTTCCGTTTCCTATCATTCTCCTTTGCCTGCTCTTTCAATTGAGCTATGCATTCCTCAAATATCTCCTTGCAGATACTCTCATCACTGATAGAACTGATAACACTCAATAAAATGAAATCAGAGCAAGCTCAAAAACAGATAAAAGATTGAAGTACCTTAATTTACAAGCTGTACCCTAATGAAATAAACTAACATTGCATTATCATAAAATCAGCATTCAGCAGTGGACATTAATGCATTATGATTCAAAATGAAAACAAGTAAACACTTTGAAGAGTGAACCCCACCCCACAACGAAAACAAAATGCAGCATATAAGTCTCATGCTCACCTATTTCTGTATTGTGAGGTGGCGTTGATCATTTATAATCAGCTTTTTGAAATGTTCAAGGAAAATTGGGTACATCCATAATATGGAGAATTGTTGTTAATGGTTTATAATGGAAGATTCTAGAGATAAAAAAGAAGCCAGATTCTTTTCGAGCTGTCTTTTTTCAATGTTATGGAGCGCTGAGGCAAAAAGGGATGCCTGCATTTTTTTTATTTATTTATTATAAGGACCACATTATACCATCTTGTCAGACAAGGTGGTTTTCTTGACTTATTTGCTGGCTTCTACTTCAGGGGCTTTCAGAAGAATGTCTTTTAAGTATTATTAAGCATGCTTGGAAGCATTACTTTTCTTTTTTATTATTGTTTGGTTTCGTTGCTTGTTTATGTGCTTTGTTAGTTGAAGAGAATAATTAATTTTTCTAGATGCAACCTTCTTTCTTTCTCCCTATATATATATATATATATATATATCGTTTTTATCCCAAAAAAAAATAAATAAAAAAGAGAAGTACACACAAGCTTCTGAAATGTGCAAAAATTTCCTAACATTATCAGATTCCAGCAACCTAAGAGTAAACATCATTTGCAAGAATAAAAGTGTCTGATAAAACACCATTATCATTTGAAACATGATGATCAATACCTGAACTCCCGGCTACCTTCAAAGAGTTCTTTACAGTTCTCCCACTTTGAAGATGCAGTTATTTCCTGGAAAAAAGGAAAGGAAACAATAAGATAGATGGAAGGAAGAAAGAACAGTCAATTATAATTGATTGTTCATCCTATCCAAAATAAGTTGGTCAAAACAGCAAATCTACACCTTGATAGAGTGCAGTAAATTGAGAAAGTCTTCTGCAAGACGTTTACGTTTCTTTGCTTCTTTCTCCTCCTTCTCCTTGGCTCTTTCCAGCAATTCATCAAACACTATCTACAAAGAGGTGGAACACCATACCAGAACATTGTAGCACATTAATTAGGCCAAGATGACAAAATGCAGAGCTAGTAACGATTAAAAGAATACAAGGTAACAAAATTAACCAGCAAAAAATTTCCCCACAACTTGGTCACATAATGATGGCAAATTGGTAACCACTATCCCATGCAATAAATCCAACCCGAAGTCAAATCATGAAATACAAGCATGTGAAGCAGTAGTTAAAATAGCTAGGCCACCCCTGATAAACAGAAGAAAAACAGAGCATTGAGTTGTAGTGGACAATTGTCATACTTGCTGAAAACCATACAAAGAATAATATCTTAACACAATGTTTGTTGACTAATCCACTATTGGTTACGTATAAAGTTTGGTATAGCTTTGTACTATATAGGCATCAAACTAACAAGTAACAATCTTAAGCCTTTAGTTCAGAGGGATGATCCACTACAAGAATTTGAAAACTTGACAAAATTTAGTATGAAGAGACCAAATCTTTGCACCAAGTTCAAACGCTAAATAAGCACTTATTCAAGATTTCCTGCTCTGCTAAAGAACAGGGTGAGATGAGCAAAGCTTATATGCTTAGGTACAATTTCAGATAGATTTACTTTAATAACAATTAACCAAAAAATGGAACATTTCAATCAATGTTCCAAAGCACCTCCGACTGCAATTTTTTGCAAATCACTCAACGGCTTTTTCTAAATCAAAATAGAGTGTGCCGAGAGGGCTAAACCCAAGAACAAAAGACCTGTGCAATAGAGGACACCATCAAAACAACATGAAAAGAAAAGAAAAACATTGTGAAGGCCTTAAAATCTAAATTATCCAAAGTGGCAGAAAGTAGAGGATTGACAGCCTCCGTCCAATTACCAGAAGCTGGCAGGGAAAAAAAAAACATTTTTTATTTGCTCCACCAGTATCACTACCATTCAATAATTTTATCTTTCACTCCCAGTCAATATTTTTATCTTTCTTTTCCATATACACCACAATAAATAGACTAGAGCTGTCTTTGCCAATTTGTTACTACTTACGAAGTATCCTAGGGCAGGCTAGCTTTAGCAGAGCATCACAAAGATTTCAACTCAAATTTACTGCCCACCAATAATGTACCACCCACCTTATTCACCCCAATCCTACTTGTAAAGATCCAAAAATTCAATAACATAAACCAATTCTTAATACAGCAAAGCTCTCCTCAGTATAGGATGCTTTATCCAAACTAAATGAAGTCAACTCCTCTAGGAACTGCAGTACCAATGAGCCCAGTTCTATGCATGAATCTTAATCAAGATCAAGTAGTCATAATGAAGTCATTCAACAAAAGCACAAAACCATTATCTTTGATGAGGACCTGAAGCAAGTGAAGGCTTGAGCACTTTCTAAACAGGCCCACAATAAAAGAATGTGATGATTTTCCAGAACAATGAAACGAAATTTGTAGGATAATTCTAGATGATCACTAAACAATTAGTGAGGAAGCAGATTATGGTGAATATCCAATTCCCAACTGCAAACCGAGTTATTCATTCCTTTTTCTTATTTTGTCTTATTAATTTTGAAGTAGCAGCGAAGAGTTCTAACATTCATTCGCAACCTCATAAAAATAATGGTAAAATCTAAGAATGACTGACAATCTAAAACAACTAAAGAACAAGCTGCCAATCCACTTTTATGAAGCCAAAACAGTTCCAATATAAAGAGAGAAGAAAGTCAACTATAGCAAGCAAATACAATACCTTTAGGTTCACTTCTGATACAGGTGGAGAGCTGACTTCCTCCATAATAGCAGCCTTAAGATCTTCAAGTGTCCAGGTTGATGCCAAAGCAACCTGAGAACTTGCCAGCATATCAAATGTCTGAAAAGAATGTTTTATGTTTTTAAAGAAAAAATGTACAATCTTAGCACATGATACCTTTTTCAACTTCACAGCATCCTTTATCCGAGTCTTGTCCTCATGATACTGTAAATATGAGTTTGGCACAATATTAATGTGCAAGTACCAACACAAAAAAACCCTTTACATCCCATCTCAAGTTTGTACAGACAATATATAGTGGAGATGGAAAATGCAAGTAAAGAATATTATGAGTGCAAATGCTAATTTAGTATCACCAGATAATTATAATATCATATGTGAGAAGCAAAAACACCAATTAAAGTTTAGTATAGAATAAGAAGCAAAAACACCAATTAAAGTTTATTATAGAATAAGAAGCAAAAACACCAATTAAAGCTTAGTATAAAAGAGGATGGTAAAGCTCAAGCATAAAAGTAAAAACTGTAACAAAATTATGCATGCATGAGGAACCAAGTACACGAAAATATATTTTTTTGTTGGTTGCTGTGTCTCGAAGCCAATAGAAGTTCTTAAGACTGTCAAACTCAAAACAAAACAAAAATACCAACTACAGTCACCTGTTTCTGCAGCTCCTCAACAACATCTTCAAATAAATCTTTCGCAGTTGGACCTGAGGTGTTTGATGCAACAGCCACATATGCAGATAAATCTTTAACCTGAACAGAAAATAAAATTGAAATGAACACGTGAGAAAACACATCCACAAGCACAGGCATGACTCAGAAGAGTCAGAACAAATACATATTCTAACATGGTAGAAACCAATACATCAATCCCCCAACAAAATCACAGTAGAGTTTTAACCTTCAAAAAATAATCACGCCAATGAGTTTTGGCTGTCAGAGTGCCAACAGCAACATGTTCTTCTAATAGCTTTCGGAATTCATCACGATTTTTACGCTCTGTCTTTCTCAGTTCTTCCTATTTTAATAGCAAAAGATAAGAACATAATCAACAAATGGAAGAGATTGATTGCTCTCATAAGAATTTAATTAACTCTCGCACCTTTTGAATCTTCCGCTGCTCCTCCTCTTCTTTCGCTAAATCACGTAAATATTCCTGAAACATCAGCTTGAATTAGCTCAATGTATAGATCAAACTTTGTCTGGGTAAACAGGAAAAGTTACCTGGAAAATTTCTAAGCGATCAATTTTTTCAAGACGAGAACATCTCTCATCTGCCTCTAACCGATCTTGTACTTTTCGCCACTGGCTGCTTGCCTAGAGGGAATTAACAGATAAATAAAAGTTGGACAGCCAAATGAAACCACAAAAGCAAATCATGACCTTCCAAGAAGGTACCTTAATAAAGTCACAAGATTCTAAAAATTCTCTATACTCCATAATGTTTCGCTTGCGCTCCTCCTGTGCCTTTGCTCGTTCCTGACCATGCATCCAATTAAAGAACAGTTAGAACATACATGCTTCAAATCCTTAATCTTCAAACTACAGCTTGCAATACTGTCATCAGGATTCAACTATACCTCCAAAAAAAACCTAAGTAGCAAGCACATTTATATGCCTATAAGGTTCTAACTAACACAATCGCAACATTTATAGAATCAACAAACTCCAACAGTAAATACATAAAATACCATATTCAGCCTTAGTTCTGTAAATACCGATTAATGTCAATTTCACAGATCAGTCAACAATTCAGAAAGAGAATACAATAAAACAATATTAGAATGTTACTAAAACCATGCAACAGTGGTAAACACCGACGTGGAAACATATAACAAAATTGTTAAAAGCTACACTACAATGTTTTAATAATATATGTCAAATTCATTTTAGGTACAACATGATGGCATGGACAGATGAGTGCACTTACACATTTATAGGTCCACCCGCATATCTTATTTTTATGAGCAAGATGCAAAGATGCCACGTGAAATTATTTGGAAGTACATCAAAAAGCTCCAACATGCTTGATATGCTAATGACAAAGTAGCATACTGTATACACAAAAAATGTTACAAACAAACAAAATTACTCGAGCTATTTAAGTCTACCTTTTCATCAAGTTCCAGCATGTAGGTATCAAACAGATCTCTGCGGTCTCTTTCTCGTTCAACAGCTTTAAAACGCTCATCATTTTCAAACATTGTCACTGCTTTGCTGAATAATTATTCATGCATTCACATAGCAGAAATAATTTATCAAGCATTATAAGAAACCATTAACCAGATATAAAATAGCAAAATTGAAATTATATAAAAAAATTCAAACCTCCATCTTGTGGTTAAAGTTAGCTCTCCAGATTCCTACAATGAATTTAAGTTAAAAGAAAGTTACACATTCTTCTAGAAGTATGTGTGAATCATATCTAATTTATAGAAGAAATAGAAGCAACTCACTTCTAGCATATTCTTAAAATCTTCCCTTGCTTTTTTCTGCTTAATCCGCCTTTCCTCAGCTTCCTGTTTTCTCTTTTGACCCAAGAACTGAAATATGAAGTTAGCATCCAGATTAATGAAAAGTTGAATGCAATCAGCCAATCATGATGAATAGTCAGGTGGTTTCAGAAAGCATCAGAGAAAGAAGTGCCTTTAAATTTGTGTGTCAAAACTGAAACAACCACCACATTTAACCACATTAAGTTAAAAGAACACCAAATGCAGAGATAACCTCATTAAATGCTTGTTTCCGCTCTCCAAGTGTTTTCAGTGCACCATATCTTCTGTCATTAATTATTACTCTCATGGCCTGACATGATCAACTGCACAGTAAGAAGCTCCAGAAAGTGGAAATACAAAAAATTATAAATGGTGTGTTAAACTACCTGGTCCCAGGTCCAGTCAGATCCAACATTTGCAGATTCCAAAAGTGCTTTAAATGCATTCTTTGCCTCCTAAAACAGGAAAGAAGAGAGTTAATAACAAAATGTCAGTAAGCAAAAAAGCCAAGATAAGAGAGGGGAATATGACTACTACTACAGCATACCAGCTTATCAGCATAAGTCAAAGGCTCCTGACTAAGTACTTTTTCTTCCAATGATATATAACTGACTTTTTCACTTATTACCACATCTTTTGCACCTTCCTGTGAAGCATTAACCCCATCATATTGTTAGTAAAGCAGGTCAAGAATCTATTACCACTTTACCAGAATAAGAGACATAACAACTACCTCTTTATCTTGTTCAGGAGCTTTACTTGCAGGACTAGGATTATCTTGACCTGAAAAGTTGCTGGAGTTGTTCCTAAGAATTTTAGAGCATAAGTAATATGAGCTACACACTACTATATAAAGCAATCATAATAATAAATAAAAAAGCAAACTTCAAGAATTCAATACATTGGAGGTGTATCCACCCCTGCGGCTATGACTTCAGAACTTCCCGAAACAGCAGAAACTGGATTCTCAGTTGTCTGGTCTCCATCTGGATTGCTTGTCATAGAAGAAGGCATAACAGTTAAGGCCAATGATTCAGAAGCTGACTCAGATTGCAAATTACCAGCAGCAGCAACAGGTGTGACAAGAACTGGGCTTGAGGGGGTCCCTTGAGCTGTGAAAGGCGAAGTATCAGTAATAGATGGCGTGTTATCCACAGACGGAGGAACAGAAGCTTGGACATGAGAATTTGCTATCATTTCCGATGGTGTTTCCACTACAGATGCCTTTTCAACTCGTTCACGGGCCAACTTGAAGCACATGTTAAAGAAATAGTTAATACAAAAACTCCAGAAAATAGCATATCACAACAGAGATAAATGACCTATAAACAGGTATATGGCTGGAAACCTTCAATTCCTCAGGGATTTCCCATTTTGACTGCTTGGTAACCTTGTTGTAGTAATACCTATGGGAGATTCATAAACAGAAAGAACAATATTACATATTAAGAGGTTGCCAGCAAAATGAATGGCCTCCAGATATTACAGAAAGCATTAAAAAAAGCTCAGAGGAACATATTGAGTTACACACTTTCTTCCATCAGGACTTGTAAATTCCTTCCAGTCAGTTGATGCATCTGCTCTCTGACATGATAAAAGCAGAATAATGAAAAAGGAAACTCTATCTGAAATCTGACATATCTAGAAAATATTAAAAAATTCTATGAAGCAACTTGTTCTAGGAAAGAATAATAAAATCATCAGAACTTAGCCAGAATGCATATATAAAAGAATTACAATATTTGTATAGAATATAAATAATTACAAAAATCCATAATTTTCAGAAGACTGAAAAAAGATTTCCATTGAAAGTTGACAGCATCTTATGCATCAAAATTTCTAAACAGATCATATCGTTCAAGCGGACATTGTATTGCAACTAGACTATTAGGACATTGACAAACTACAAATTCCAAAGAACAGGGAAAAGCAAAAGGTGCAGTGAAAATTACTTCTCAACCATAGTCTTAAGTTTATATCAAGTTCTAATAAATTACTTGCAGAAACTTAGAAAGTGAAGAATGAGTATAGCCTTTCTATAATTCAAGCCCACCACAAGTCCTTTGTTATTCACTCAACTATATTTAGTTTGCAAATATGATTCTTTTCTATGCAAAAAGCACCCATGCTAAAGGCGACAAGGAATTACTATCATGGAACTTCAAAAAATACATAAACTCATTGTATAAACAATCTAAGTGCATAGAATCCAATTAGAAGAAAGAAAGAAGACTCTAAATCTAGTATTTTGCACTAATACAGGGATAGGAACAATATATTTATACTCTAGGAGCTCAATATATCAAACAGTAACATCTAAAACATGGTCAGAACAAAAATGTGAAAGGCCTAAGGACTAAAAAAAAGCCATATCCTTTGCCTGAATTATCAAGTTTTAGCCAATCCTTTTAATTTTATCAATTCTACGCTCAACCTTTCACATTGATAGCAATTTAGCCATTTTACTCAACTTGACAAAAATAATATTGCTTTTTATTCCCACCAAAGAATTTTTTAATAACAATGAGATTTAAGCCCTTCTTCTCTTTTCCCTACTTTCATAGATTTTTACCACTTCTATCCATTGCCAGGAATTGCAGATCAATATTTAGCTCTCTTTTCTGAATTCACTCAATCTAAAACCAGATTACCCATCGGTTTCCTTGGGCCTCAATATCTGCAACATTATACTTAAATTTACAGCTTCGCCTATACTGTAAGTTGTTCATTGCAGAGAGTATTCTAAATACAGAAAATATATTACACAGCTAAGATATAATAATCATCCACACTTTTATGGTCAAACATTGACAAGCAATAACCTAGTTGGTGTTAATAAGGAATTAACACAAAATTCATGCAAATAAAAACATAACAACCAATTAATAACACAAATGACAGAAATTACTAACATTCAAGCTACAAAGTAGGTAGTGCAAGCAGCAAAGACCCACAGCATATCCTACCTCTCAATAGTGTAGCACAGCATGTACCTGTAAGCACCTTTCAAGCAGCTATGGAAGTCACGCAAGGTATATTTGCTATATAACAAGAATGAAAAAATGAACTTTAAGAGTCCATATACCACTCAACCTATGAGAATAAATATCAGCAGAGGCCAAATTTTATAGTACCTTGGAAATACTTACCACAGAGAGTACCTTGAAAAGTATATAAACAATAATTGAAGAAGAATTAATGAAGGGAAATATGTGACAGTATGTAAGCATCTAAATATATCACAAGCATATGTCAAGCATAAAACATTGCAATAGGATTTTACCATACTACATAAATCAACAGATAGAAAATTTTTTTTTTTGCAATCCTACTTCACAAAGCAATATGGTGACTACCTGATTATCATTGTATTTTTAATCAGTGCCACAGAGACACACACAACTAAGGAGAGGGAGTGAGAGTGTGTTAAACATAGTTTTTCCCAAGCCTAATCCAAATGTGAACAAGTTAGAAAGCAAATAGGGAAAGGAGCTATAGGGACGTAATGAGAAGCATTTGTTGCAACAAAAAAATTATAAAAAAAAATAGAAAAATGAAACATATTTTTCAAATGTTGAAAGGCATAATTAATTTCAGCAAAAGATTTGAAAAGAAAATATGGAAAGGAGAAAAAAGAAGCAGCATAATTATTTCCTCCGCTTACTAACACTAAAGATGAAGCAAAGGTGAGAACAGTGAAGACACTCCCATTGCAATTTGTTTCGTCAAGGGACACAGCTTCTTTTCCAAACTACATGAAAAGAACAATACTTGACAATCTAATCAGACAATCTTATATAAACAACTTAATATGAAATTCAGAACTGGTGCTTAAGAGAAAATTGGACATCAACAATGTACAAATGTTGCAAGTTTCATTCATTAAACTTGTATAAAATCAGTCCATGGATCAGTCGGCAGGGAGGGAGGAACACCAAAAAAACAAAAAACTTGAACGTACAGAAGCCTAAGAAAATTGTTCACAGTAAGTAGAGTGACACTCAAATAAGCACACAATTCCATAACATTTTTAAGTCAGTAACCACAACCTATGAAGAAGTTAAGAGGCGAAACAATACAAGCAACATGACCTCACCTCAATTGGTGTCATTAATTCAAGAGGCTTCTCCCAACTAGATTGTCTTGTCCTCTTATTATAATAATACCTGAATACATGCAAACAGTAGTAGATTCAACAAAAATGTATTTAAAATATAAATTATGCATCAAAAGAATAATAAACATCAATTAATTACCACAGTTACATATTAATATTCAAAACAAAGGGAGAGAAGAGTAAAAAGACTCTTAAAAAATGTGCATGTAGATTACAACTTGATCAGAAGTACCAGAGTGCTGAATGAAATCATTTGCCATCTGTGTTATATGAGGCTTAAAACCATTATTTAGGAACCTATAGCTATGCCTCATGAAATTGTGCAAGTGAAACAGTACATTGACAGGAGTTGAAAAGCATTGATAGAGGGGCATTCTTATATTTCAGCCATAAACCTTATGACAAGTAACAAACTTGAAACTAAGTAAACAGTGAAACAACGATGCATTCAGAATAGAAGCTAATCATCTAATATAGCTGATAGTATTTGAGGCATTGGTCTTGGATATAACTGGATGACACCAGATTTTAGAATTCAAAAGATTCGTATATGAATATAAAGGGCAAAAAATCTAGTGCTCATAAGAAAAGTAAAAGGAAAATGCCTTTGGAAAAGTGAGAAATGGTATGTCTATCTGTTCAAGAAAATAGGCGGCCATTCAGTGGACATTCATGCAGTGAGAGAAAAAAGAAGCAAAAGGATGAGAGGAATGGGAAGAAGAGCCTCTTCATCTCATCATGGTCTCTGCATTCCTCTACATTTAATTTACACTAATTGTCAGCATTCCCACAATATGTCAATGCTATTCCCATCTTAGAATGTGACTTGTAAGAACAATGAAAAGTTCAAAAGGTACTTTCTTCCACTGGCATTCTTTTCACGCTCCATTCCTTCTATTCTTTTTTTATTTGATCTTTCTTTCTTTTATTAGAGAATAGCATTTGTATACCAGCTCACCATCTCAAATGGCCCATGATTCAATTATCAATTTAACTATTATGATAATATATTTTTATCTATATATACACAAGAGTGGTCATTAGCTTGGTTCCTGGTTCTGGTTCATGGAACCTAGAAACCAAAACTTCAATATCAGGTTGGATCCAATTGAACTTAATTTTTATTTTTTAAACAATTAAATACTGAAAAATAAATTTTTTAAACAGTTATAACTTGTAAAATAAAAAAAAAAATAGTTGTAATAATATAAATATCTTTAAAAAATAGCATTGTCTTTAGCTTAATATGAAATTAGCCTTTCTTTTCTTGATTCTAACCAGTCCAAACTGCCAGTTCAGCTCAGATTTTTATAAGGGTGACAAGTCTAGTTGCTAGAACCGAACCAGTTCCAGTACCGAACCGTGACCAGGCCTATATATACATATATATTGATAGATGGATCGAGAGAGCGAGAGAGAGAGTGAGTGAGAAAAAGAGAGGGCAGGGAGCAAAGACAATCCAAATCAGAGGACAATGCCCTGCTAAGACAAGCAGCTAGAGAAAAGCATAAGCTACCTAGGTATTTTTGCTCTAAACAATGAAGTTGCAAATTCTCATGAATTTATCCTTATGGGATTTTGAAGTTTATCCATTAAAAAAAAAACCCACTGTAACATTGGAAAAAAGATTGCCACAACTAATGCCTAATGGAAATTGGAATCATATACCTCCTTCCATTAGCAGATACATGCTCTTTCCAATCTGTTGCAGTCTCTTCAGTAGGCTTAATGGGCTGGACACCTGTTGCCTGAAAATTTACACACTGCCAAAAGCATCACTGGAGTTGCAAGAACAATGATTAAGATAAACAAGCAAAAACTAGGTAAAATAATAACATAGATGAGAGAACAAGAAATGAGATAGATGATCCAACCAGAGAATTGGCAGTGGTGACTGAAGATTGTTCACCATTGTGCTGCACAGGCGTAACAGGAACAGTGCTATGATTCACAGATGGTAACCCAGGTTGTCCTCCTGCAGAAATACTTTGTGCATGGATTTGGGACATTGGCTGATACTGATTTAGGGCATTAAATGTTACTGGTGGTTGCCCATAAGATGGTGGTGCAAACTGAAAAAAGAAAAGTTTCTACACAGTTAACACCAGATATCAGAAACAATCAATCAGAATTTTCTATTAAGGGCAGTTCAAGTGTCTTACAGTATACGATGATGAGAGAGGTGCTCCAGGGCCACCTAAACCAGGTGCATAGTTGATAGGAGTTGGAACACTAGGTGGAGGTAGGGAAGATCCAGGTGTAACATGCCTATTTGGCATTGAAATGATCTGTGATGGTGGTGGACCCTGGCCTGGTTGTCCAGGTCTTGCTGGTAACTGCGGCACTGATTGAGGAAACTGGGGGTGAGGAGGTTGTGAAGGCAATCCAGCATTCATCATAGGGACACCCCGGCCAAGAGGCTGGAAATGTGGAGCAGACATAGGAGTGAACTGCTGTATTTGCTGTGCTGGAACAACTGGTCGGAACTGCAGTAATAATTGATTAAAAAGGTTCTCTCAAAGATCTAATTTAAGCAATTGGATTAGGTGTTACAAAAATGTCGATTGATAAGAAACATTACTTGAACAGGCATGGACGGAACAAAATTTCGGGGAGGCTCCATAGAGCTAACTGGAGGTGGCTGAAGAGGCTTTTGCAAAAAAATAATAAATAAATAAAATAAAATAAAATAAATAAAGAAAAGCAATACATGATTAGTAAGATATAAAGGCCATCACTGGCATAAGCAGTTTAAAGCAAGTAGCAGAAGCAGAGCTTTCTGTTGTCTAAACATGAGGATAAATCTTCAAGGCAAATGGCAGTTACTGCAAAATCTAGGTACTCAAACTGAATGGAAGAAGTTAACTAGTAAAAGAAGTAGAAATAAGGTTAACCATAACTAATGAAGAATATTGGGCTCATCTACTATTCACTAATACATAATTATGTAAATAATAAAGTTAAAGTTATCACCTGAAAAAGATGTTTATTAAAAAAAAAAAAAAAAAAAAAAACTCTTTGTAGAGTTTGGACAGATACAAATGCAGTGAATATGCATGACAACACAATAATTGCATTTTTAATGACCGGCGACAACAGTTCTGCAGCTAAAGACTGAAGAGGTATGTGGAAAGTTTTCATGTGACAATTCATTTGCATTACAGTAACTCAATAACCAGTGTTTATGAAGAAAGGAGAAATCAAAATACATCCCATCTAAGAAGAGCTCACACAGTGGCACCATTACTCAAATACCCGCATAGAAGTCAGGGTCATCTCCATGAATAAACAAATCAAAGCTCCTTAAGCAGACAAAATTAATAAGAAATGCCAATCATTAACCATTTAAGTCTTGGAGTTTCATGTGAAAGAGTTGGTCTCTTTTGTTGTTTGAATATTCCTTAAAAAAAATTTAAAAAAAGAAAGAATTGTAAATATTGTAGTGAAGAAGGATGACTTGGGTGAAGGAATGAATAAGGATTGGGCAGCACTAGACCTCTCCTATAACATAGATGAATAACCCCAAACCGAGTAACTCAAAAGAAAGGGAATCAGACAGTCAATCCCTACCCCTACTAGATCATGCTTGAGCTGAGTTTAAACAGGATACATTTTTTTAAAACTGATATGGAAGTTGGACCCATGTATACTTCAAGAACACAACCTATTATTATCATATTGTCAGCCTTAAAATTGTTTTAACTATCAAAAGTAGAAATTTCACTAAAACTTATTTTTTACTTTAGTAGTAAGATAGATTGAAATACAATAAAAAGTGATGGTACAAAGTGATGCATAAACATTTAAGCAGAGATGGCATGTGAAATGCAAGTTACTTGCCATGGTAGCATCCCATTGGGAAGCACAATTGTGGCGCATAAGTTTCTAAATGATAAAAAAAGTAAAGGCATAAATACCACAACAGTAAAGACTAGTACATAAAATAGCAGAGAGTTCCCGAGCACAATGAAAAGCCAGTGGGCCTTTTAAGACATATAACCATTATAAGTTTTTCTTTTTTTTTTTTCTTCTATAATGAAAACGCTACCTGTATGCTGGAATATGGAGGGTTGTTCGCCATTCAGTAATATAGCATGCCTCAGAGACCAGCTAAAAACCAACAAAAATCACCCATATTAGCATGTGCCATATAACAAGCATATGGAAAGATAAAATGGCCCCCCTAGCACATAGAAACACAATAATTATAAATATATAGAGTTGAAGTAGATGAACCACCACTAAATTTCAGAAGTTTCAGTTAAGGGTAAAATAAAAAAAACAAGACAGCATGTTTCAAATATACGTTACACTTATTCTTCCAACATATTTTAACATGGGTAAAAAGATTAACTTTTCATACACCTGTTCTTTCGCTGATTGCCAGGACAATGAACAAAAACATAATTTGACTATTGAGTCCCTCAAACATCAGATTGACAGAGCAAAGGAGAACCACATTCACAATGTCTTTTGATCAACTCCCTGATTTGTGTTAGCTGGCCAAAGTGAATGGCCTTCTAAATTCTAAACCTTCTAGCACACCAATATTATTGATTTTACATCATTTGTAATTTGTCTCTTCCTCTCTTTTCACTTTGTTGAGACATGAACTATCAAAAGGTACACATCAAACATTCATGGAAATCATGAACATTGCCCCCTTCACATATACATGCAGGATAATCCACCTACAGAAGAATTAAGACAAGAGGGAACAACTGTCTACAATGCTCATGGGATTGCTACATGTTTCTAGTGACTTGACTTGACTATAGACAACATTAGGAAGATCGAAGATCCCTAAGAAATTTTAAAAGAAATCCTCTAAATTATTCAGTGCTCCATACAACATCTGGAAAGCATTTCCTTCTACAACAATTTTTTTTGGAAACAAACAGAACTTATGCCACATTATTCATAACAGATGCTTCATCTGAATATCACTAATTTATCAGGGGGTGGTGGGCCACTTCCTATTGACAGCGTGGCACAACCCAGTACCAAAAAAAAATAACCCATTAATTCCAATAATTTAAAGATTTTCCTGGGACAGCAGGAAGCATACACATTAACAACATAGAAGTTTTTATATACCCACGTTATGAAAACATTTTTGTAAAAGAAGTTCAGGCATCTCAAAGATTTTACACCCTCCTCCATCTTCATTTTTTTAACATATATAGACAAAGCAGTAGTTAATCAACACAAAGGCAAATGGTAAAAGACATAATATCTCCAATATATCATCCCAATACAATAAGACTACAAAATTCCAATCCATGTACTCCTTAAAGTTTCCACACAGATCGTCTATGTTATGAATGTCTAAATGTATGATTCCTTCAGGGAAAATAACCACAGAAAACAAGCATGCACACAACTAAGCAGTCAATTAGTTAATTGATCTAACATCAAATCACACAAACAAACTCTATTTCTACAAACAACGACAAGTGTGATTAAATTAAATCTAAAACCACCTACATTAACATCAATTACGTAAATTATCCCTCCAAGTGTAATATTGCAAAGGCATAAGAATGAAAAGTAAAAAAATTCACACAAACACAAAACAAATGCCTCAAATAGCAATGCCATCATCCAACATTCTTTTAAAAAATTCATAAAATGAAAAGCTGCTTTACCATTAAGGCTAAAGCCTCAAACAAAAGCCCCATTCAGGTACATCAAAAAGACTTGGTGCAAAACCTTTGATGGACTAAATTAATTAATATACTAAAAGTCTGTTGTCACCTAAATACCTCAATTTGATTCAGCCTGAGTTTTGCTGTTGGAAATCAAAACCTCAGACACACATACAAAAAAAAAAAAAAAAAGAGAGGTCAACATAGGCCAAAAATTACAATTACACAAAGTGGGTATGCCTTAAATTCTCCAAAAAAAAAAAAAAAAGTCCTTTAACTTCCCAAAAAAAAAATTAGCACACAATAACCTATACATAATTTTCAGCATTCTTAACCTAAAAACCCCCAACATGAAAAACCCACAAATTTAAAGAATACCCCTTATAGAAATAGCCCTAATTGTACCATTCTCTTGAGAATTAAGAGCAAGCAATAAAAATTAGCCGGAGTGTGAAACCATACCAAACAAACAAACGAGTAAATTTTCTGCCGGTAAAATTCAATAATGGGGATTTTGTGTAATAGCAAGGTCTCTATTTACGCTTAAAATTCAAAGAGGCCAAGTCTCTGTATATGCGCGCATGACAGTGTTAGAGAGAAGACAGAGAGACAGAGAGAAGGGCTCGCTCGTTTTTGGCTTCTGTTTGGGAAAAAGCACGAATTTTGGGTCCGCGCGTTTATACACTCTCACAGCTGAAGATGAAGACTGGAGTTTTGTCTTTGGCTTTTATGCGACGTAACTGTGTCTTTGTTACTTTTGCAGTTTGTAATTTGGCTTTTGCCAGCCTGGTAATTTTTTTTTTTTTCAGCAAATACCAAATTTTACCTTGTGATTTGAAAATTTTTAATTAAGTTGAAAAATATAAATTTTTAAATTGTAAAGTTATTTAAAATTTTAATGATTTATTATTTTTAATATAATTTTAATAAAAAAATTGATTTATGTTATAAATAAAATGGAGAAGAATATGAACAAAGAATATAGAGAAGAGAATAGTTTTTCTAGTTGTTTCATTCAATAGTATTAAGCTCTTTATATAGAGTACATAAGAGAAACAAATAGGAAGCTTTTCTAATCAGGAAAATACAAGAAATAGAAAGTTTTTCCAATAAGTAAAATACAATTAATACTAATATGGAAACTAGAATATTCATGTATATAGAAAGATATCAATCAAATCTTATAATATATCATAACACTCCCCCTTTATGTCTTTTACAAAGAATATGTCTCGTTAAAACCTTACTGAGGAAAAACCCTGTGGAAAAAAAATCTTAGTGAAGGAAAAAGAGTACATTATTCTTGTAGGGATTTGCGCCATAACAATATCTCGTTAAAAACCTTGCTTGGAAAACCCAATGGGACAAAACCTAAGCTAAGGAAAAAAGAGTACAGTGCATTAAAATCTCCCCCTCATGAAAATATGATTTCTATCAAATATCTCTTAGCTGACGCATGCTAATTTTGTTAACTAACTTTTCAAATGTGATTGTAAGGAGTGTCTTTGTAAACAAATCTGCCAAGTTGTCAAATCGTATATTTAATGATATTTAAGTAATATCCACATATAATAATTTATTTGTAGTACTCCCTTAGGATATTACTTGCGCTATGAATATAACTCGTTAAAAACCTTATTAGAAAACCCAGTGGGAAAAAATATATTTAAGGAAAAGAGTATATTTCATACGCTATTTTTTCATTCCACAGATTGTCTCATTAAAACCTTTGTCCAAGAAAACCCTATGGGATAAAAACTTGACTAAGAAAAAAGAGTACAATCATATACTAATTCGCTCCCCCTAATAATGACAGATTTTAACATGGCGTATACTAATTGATGAAATGATGCCGTTTAAATACCACATTAGGTAAAAACTTAGTACATAAGTCTATTAAATTGTCACTCAAGCGAATTTGGTGGATATCTCTTCTGGAACTTATGTATATACAAGAATTTGGGTGAAGTTTATATCTACTTCGTTACCCTTAATATAACCACCTTTAATTTGTGCAATACAAATTGCATTATTCTCAAAATACAATGGGAGTATCTTTTAGTGAGGTACTTCAGGACCATAAAAATCTTTATAAAATTGCAGTACCACTATAAGTGAAAATATAGCCAGTCTAGAATCTACCATCATAGAGACTAAGCAAATAACCAATATTCGCATATAGACCAATTTCAAATATGAATTATAATATTAATAGTATATTGAAGATAACTTTTTACACCATTTTAATATCTCTTTGTAGGTGCAAAGCTATACCTAGCTAGGAATTTTTTTTGTAAATGTAATATCAGGCCTGATGCAATTTGCAAGACACAAGAGTGCCCTATAGCACTTATATATGGTACTTCAAGACCAAACAGCTCTTTATTATCTTTTTTTAGGTCTAAAAGGGTCTCTCTTCACTTCTAGTGAGCGGACCACCTATTGGTATGGTTGAGGGAGAAGATTTATCCATGCAAAAATTGCTTAAATATCTTTTCCACATAAGTATACTGGTGTATTAGGACTCCTTAATAATCGGTCTGCAGGCCAATATAAAATTTCATTTCCTTTAAATTTTTCATCTCAAACTCATTTTTCAAACAGGTACATACTTATTTGAGTTCATTATGAGTCACATTGATATTTAAATCAACTTATACTGCAATAATAACATATACCATTCTATGATCTTTTATGAATACAAATGGACATAGTGTATTATTCACATATCTTTCTTTCAATAAGAATTTACTCAAAACAATCATACCACATGTTCATATTGCTTTAATCCATACATAGATTTTTGCAATTTGATGAAATATATGTCACATGTTTAATGTGTATTCATTTATGATATACTTAGTCCTTCTGGGACTCTTATTACTTTTATAGGGTGTACAATAAGCCTTTCATTAACTGCCATATTAATTAAGTATCGGAACATGATCATTTGCATAATAAGAGAATTATTTTTCTCATAATCAATGATAGAACGAGTCTAGCTCTACTTTAATTGCCTCATTCCATGATGATCAATCATGTTTATGCTAATATTCAGTTGTACTTATAGATTATGGATCCATATTTTCTCTTGTAACAGCAAAAGCTACTGTTGAGGCAAATTTATCGTCGACGATAATTAAATTTCTATCAACTCTTTCTTATATCACAAAATAATTGAGATCTCATAGTTTTCATTTATATGATCATCAACTCCAGAAGCCATATCTGGAGGATCTAATTGTTCCGTTGTCTCAGTCTGTGTCTCATAATTAGCTATAGCTCTTTGACTGAGATCTTCCTCTTCAGGAGATTTCTCTTCAGGAGATTTTATGAATGGCACTGCTTTTCTTTTCCGCGGATTTTTGTCTTTAGTTCCAATTTACTATCCACGCTTCTGGCGTGTAGTGAGATTGATTGATTTTCTATTTGCAATTGGAATCTCAACCCTTGCTAGGGTATTAGTAGCTGTAATATGAGACTTTGTCACTCTTTTAGCATCTATAAATGCATTTGGCAGTTAAGTTGCAATTTATTGCAACTGTATTATTTTGTGAACTTCTGGTTCACTCTAACTTGTATATGGACCAAAATTATTTAAAGGGTTTTCCTTCTAAAAAATTTCTCGACATTCTTTAGCACTGTAGGTGCTTTTCCTCCCCCTAATGTCGAAAAATATGCCTCATCAAAATAAATTCATAGTCTCTTTTGTGGATCCATTATCGCACATTGATATAGATTTAATATATTCATGGCACAGAAAAAATTTATGACTCATGTCCTTATATAAGTTTCAAGAGAGAGTATATATGTTGTACACAATAGCATTTATGCCAAACTTTTAATTGTTGAACTATAAGCTCAATGCTTGAACTGCAGGTTCAACGCAATATATTATGCATGTATACTAGGGATAAAACAGTTATTAAATAATTCATTATAATACACAACTTATGAAATCATTGCAAATTACTCCTTCAAGGAGTTTACATAAAATCATCAATATTGAATTGAGTTGTGTCCTCTATATGGGCGGTTCCTCTTTCAGAATTTCATGATTTATCAAATGATTTATAGTATTCACTTCAGGGAATATAGTTGTACTAGTGAGCATTATTTGATGATTTCTCGTTAGCAATTATTCTTTCAGAATTCTCATTATCTACTAAATGATTTATAGTATTCACTTTAGGGAATACAGTTGTACTAGTGGGCATTGTTTGATGATTTTTTTATTAACAATTATTCTTTGCAACTACTAGAAAAATAATATTTGTAAATTTTCACTTTTTATACTGCTACTACAAGAGCACGTAATTTTATTACCGCACAATTTCAGCTGTAAAGTAATTTTAAACATGGTTAAATTATATTCTCAAATAGACTTCAAGTCTTGTAGGTGTAGGTTTAACCAATCATATTGAGTTTATAGTAGTACCACATATTTCAAGTGATTATATCTATCTTTAAAACTCTTCTACAAAATATAAAAATCATTAATAGTAAGATATTCAACCTTTAAATCCTCACTTAAATGAGATAATAGCTTTTGCTTTTGCTAGCATCCAAATGCATTTCATTATCAACAACTCACGTCAAAAATTATTTCCATTGAATTCAAGAGCATATAAAAATTATCAACCAAACTTTAATTCACTATACTTCACTTTATTTAAATAACTTAATTTGCATATATTTAAAATATATCTAAATAGACCAATCAGAAAATAAATTAATATTAATTTTAACAAACATTAAATTCATAATTTATCATACCAAGGAAAGGTAAGCACTAATTATGCTTCTCTATACCAACATAAATCCAACAATGTATGCAATCCAGAAATAAATTCATCAATTCACAAATTAACAAAACCATGTTACTTATATAATTTATATTAATCTCATCTCACATTTAAATATCTAATTATTTTCACATCTAATACACATTGACATAAGTAAATTCAAAACATATATAACACACACAACTTTCTTGTAGACTATTCAACTAACAAATATATATATATATATATATGAGACATGTATTGTCCATAAAATAAATTTTGAGTTGAGATGCTAAGACCGAAGGATGTGTAATAATATATATACTAGTAGAATCAATCTCAATTTAATGAATCAAGTAAACCTATTAATATGAACGCAAGATCACCATTTTCCCATAAAGCAAGTTAATCAATCAATAAATGAATAATTTAGGGTCGAATTTTATGCCAAAAAAAATTATAAGCCATGACTTTAAAACTATGCATAAAATGTGTTGTTATAATTAATAACCAATTAAAAGTTGCAATTTGGTTGGTAAATCAAATAGGCCATACCTATTATTCCAATACATATAAACAACAATGAAACACCCAAAATAGAAAAATCAAAGTAAAAGGGTTTACCTTAATATTATGGCCATATGCAGGTACTTTATTGATATCCAATTTATTCAATGCGTGTAACTTAAATCAAATTTATTAGTTATTCAGGAACATAAAATATCAAATTTTCAAGGATTTCTATTTTATTTATTTGATTACCCGAAGGAGTGACACTAGTATAAATAATTCTTACTCATGATGTCGAGGCCCATCAATTAACATTGTCTAATATAAAATCATAATAAAATTAGTTTTTTAAAGACTTGTAGACAATGCATTTAGTTCTTCAGGAACATTTAATGATTCTTTAATGAATGTGTTTACTTTGATTAGTTTTTCAGGAACTATATAGAATATCAGTTCTTCAGAAACTGTAGAGAATATCAGTACTTGAAAAACTGTAGAGAATACTAATTCTTCAAGAACTATAGGGAATACCAGTTTTTCAGGAACTATAATTATTATTAGTTTTTCAGGAACTCATAGCTTAGTTATTTATTTAATTAGTTTTTCAGGAATTATAAATAATACTAGTCTTTCAGGAACTAAAATTTAAAATATAATACTAATCCTCTAGGAACTCATAGTTTAGTTTTTTTTTTAATTAGTTCTTTAGGAACTATAAATAATACTAGTTCTTCAAGAACTAGTATTTAAAATATAATGCTAGTTTTTCAGGAACTAAAATTTAATTGATTAATCATTAAATAGTATATCAAATCTTTATAAATCTAAAAAAAAAATGATTTGAGATAAATGATTGTAAGAAAGAAGAAAAAAATGATTTCTTCAAATTCATTAGCCCAATATGTTTAAACGATTTCTTTAAAAAAAAATGATTTAGTTTTTTTTTCTTAAAAAAAAATGTATTTGATACATAAATATTAATAATAATAGTAATTAATTAGACAAAAATTATTTACCATAAATCTTGAATTTTATTTCTTCAAATTTTTCGCCTTAGCTGGGTTGTAGCAAACCACAAGCTATCCAAAATTATGAACAATATTGTAGAATGATTCGTACTGATAACGTGTTATAAATAAAATGGAGAAGAACATGAACAAAGAATATAGAGAAGAGAATAGTTTTTCTAGTTATTCCATTCAATAGTATTAAGCTCTTTATATAGAGTACAGAAGAGAAAGAAATAGGAAGATTTTCTAATCAGGAAAATACAAAAAATAGGAAGTTTTTCCAATAAGTAAAATACAATCAATACTAATATGGAAACTAGAATATTCATGTATATGGAAAGACATCAATCAAATCTTATAATATATCATAACAATTTATTAATTTAAGTGAATTTTAACTTGATCCCTATTTGATAACCTAACTTAATGACTTAATTTAATTTTTTCAACACTTATTAGTTTTAAGTTGGGTTGATAATTTAAAAAAACTCTAACTTAAAATTTTCAATTAAGTAAAAAAACTTAAAATAATAAATTAAAATATTTGACTTAAAATTTTAGATTAACACACTTAGTAGTTTAGATTTTAAAATTTTTTAATTAGAATTACGGTTATGCTCTTATCTTAATTAATATGTGATTATTAGCTTTTTATTTGTATTTTTTTGCTTGTTTATCATTTTTAAAGTATACTCATTTTAAGTTTAATAATTTTTATTTTTTGAAATATTATGAAAAATACTATTCTAATATAATTATTGTCTTTATTTTTATTTATGACTTTTTTTAATGCATAAATTATATTCACAAATTAAAATGCAAATAAAAAAATTAAATATCTGTTAAATATGTCTAATAAAAAAAATTAAGATTTTTCAGTAACAACAGTTATCAAATAGATTGATATATTCAGCACTTAAAATTTTTAGTATTTATTATACTCAGTATTTAAAATTCAGCACTTAATTTTTAGTTTACCAAACGCTATGTTAGTTAAAATTTTTAAGATAAAAATGAAATGTAGTATTATATTGTTATCTAACTTATAATTTTAAATTAAAAATATAAATTCTTAAATTATAAAATTATTTAAAATTATAATGGTTTATTGTATTTCATATAATTTTACATTAAAAATATTGACTTAAATTTTGTACGGAATAGCATTTTAAAATTAGCAGTTTTAAATTATCAAATATCATTTTAGTCATTTTTCCATATGAAATCTCTCAAATTATCTTCATATATAAATAATCAATTATTTAGATTAAATGATAATCATATATGTATTTTTTAATTGTTAGATGAATAATCAAATATCAGTTATATAAAATTAACTCGAAAATTTTAAACATCAATGGCATCCATATTAGTCATATATGTATTTAAAAAATTTTGCAAATGATTTCAACCAATGATAGAAAATAAAGATATTTTTAATAATAGTCATATATGTATTCAAATAATTTATTATTTAGCTTTAATAATAATCATATATAAACAAATTTTTTTTCAAAATGTAAAAGAAATCATGAATGGCAAAATTTAAATTGTAAATCATATATATATATATATATATAGTAGAATTAAACTTTGTTAGCTTTAGTCACGTGACGTGTTTATCATGTGTATATATTTTATTAGTTCATGTGTAACATTTTTTTTCTTTTTTTTCTATGTATTTTTTAACTGTTTCTTTTGATATTATTACTTCCAATGGCATATAAAGCAAACCTAGAATTTGTTAGTTTTAGTCACGCGGCATGTGTTTACCATGTGTGTGTATTTTATTATCCATATGTAACATTTTTTTCCTTTTATTTCTATGTATTTTTAATTATTCCTTTTATATTATTACTTCCAATGGCGTGAATTCTCTTTAGAATCCTACTCTGCCGCTATACTCTTCCGATCAAATACACAATACTCCCCTCTCTCTCTTTTCACCATTGACACATCTCACCCAAATCCCAACTAATTGAAATCGACCTCGCATCATCATTGTCAAATGCATCGTCTTGCACCTCGTCATCATCGGATTGTGATTGTGACGATGGTGAGAAGACAATGATGAAACAACATCTGGAAAACATGATCCATTGATTGATGCTGCAAAAATCCACTCGCGATTGGCTCCCTCCCCTTCCTAGTTCTTCTTTGGGTTCTACTATATAAAGGTTTTTAAGCTTAACTGAATTGATCCAAAAAGTATATGATGAGCTTACCCAAGAAGAATCCTTCTCTATTATAATATTAGTCTAGGTACTCCCACTTTATAACCCAAGACTCTTTTTTTTTATTTTTTTAATACTTAGCTAAAATTATTAATTTTACCCATAAAATATTTTGAAAATCATATTTATTTAAAAGAATCCCAAATAAGATATCTAGAGTTAAATTCTTAAACTTAGAATAAAAATATAAAAAAAAATTGAATTTATCTTAATCAAATGCTGCTTTAAACTTTGTGATTCCACATCTCCACTATTCATATTGATTGTTTATAAAAAATTCAATTTTATGTATAACTCTCTTCTTTTATTGTAACAATTAATACTATTTATGATTGTGGTTACAAATATTTAAAAGTGTTCTTACTTTTTATTTTAATTCTCATAAGAGATATAATTTTCAAACTTAATAAATATATAAATAAATAATAAGATTTCCATTTATAATCAAACCGAAGAAATCTAATGCAAATTTCCACCAGTCAATCTAATCAAAAGAGACCAAACTTGCCATTTGAAGAGACATGATTGTAGTAATTTAAAATTGCATTTAGATTATAGTTTTAATATTTTGACTTTCATAATCACAATCAATATTATTTTTATGATTGTGATTACAAATTTTTTAAATACCTTCAAAAATTAATGAAAAATAACTGTCCAAAGACAAATGTCCAAATAAAGTTTAGTTTTCATTAAAATTTTACATTTTATAAATTAGATATTCACATGTTCTTAACCATTTTTCTACAATAGTAAGCAATAACAAAACTCTATTCTTCACCCACAAAAAATGCAATCCACTAAAAAAAAAAACTTGAAAAATATTGGCCAAGGTTACTCTCCAATGAGGTAAATTCTTAAATTACTACACTTTATTTCATTTATTTTGATATATTTTTTACTCTTTTTTTGACACTTTTTTTTTTATTGATAGATGTCGAATTGCTCATAATAATGAGAATTGTAGTCTCATCGAAAACTTGAAAGAAGATACAGATGATTCAAAATTATTAAAAGTTAGAATATCCCTTTTGAGATGTGAATGTGAAAGAGAATCGTGACTTCATGAGCACCAAAAATGGTATTATTGGATGAGAAGATAAAAAGTGGATATTTTATGTAATAACATAAAAAATACATTACTACATATTATATTCATCTTCATGATTGTGTATGTTGCATCTATTAAGAATTTATCAATAGTTTATATTTACTTTCATTTTCTACATTATTAATTTGTTCTTTTTTTGTTTTGAATTTAGGGGAATTACATTTATACTGTAATCTAAAAATAGAATGTATCAAAATTTCCATTCGCACTAAAGGAAGGAGAAATATAGTTGATTAAAAATTTTGAAATAATCCCTACTGAGTGGTAAGTGATAATAAATTTGTGATCAACTTTTTTTTCAACACCATAATCCAAGAAGTAGAAAACCAACATATACATATTCCAAGGCATAGATTTGACTGCTTTGATTTTGAAAATCTAGAATCAGTATGATAAAAATTATGTCTTAATAGGTAAATTAAAATTTACACTTACTCTTATTTAAACTATATTTTATACTAAGAGATCGTTTAGTAATATTGTACTTGAATTTTATAGATGTGATAGGACTAATGAGACCAAGTTTGATAACTATGATATTATCTGTACATTAAATAAATGTACTCAATGATTAATAATTGTGTGATCATTGAATCATAATATAATAACAATTGTCTTTTTATCCCATTGTAATCTCATTTCATTTATAAAATAAGTAAGATGTTTTTAAATATGCAAAACGAAGAGAAGAAAAATATGAAATAAAATCAAAACGATGCCCTATGTTCATACAAACTTTTTCTATGATATATTTGAGATTTTAAAAAATGAAAATTTAAAAATAATATACAAAGTATAAGTTATATAATATATAATTTCATGTCCATATTTAATGAAAATATCTTTTATTTACAAATTTAAAATAATAATTTAAGCATAAAATTATATTAAACCATACAAAGCACGGACTTCTAACTAGTAGCATTATAATATATTACATTTGTGTGTGAGCATGTATTATTTCTATTACATTTTGTTGGCTTATCATTAGTTAATTCAAAACTTCTTCCTATTTCTTTAAACGGGTTATTTTTCTTATTTAGACCATTAATAATATAAATAATATTAATTACATATTAATAGTATATATACTATTCAAAAAAATATAAATATTAATTGCATATTAATAGAATTTTTTAAATTTATTACACACTAATTTCAAATTTGTAAGTTATAATTGAAATAACATTCCCCACCAAAATGAGTTGTAAATTTCGAATTTTGAAATTGACAGAAGTTAAATTCGAAATGGCTTCAGGTAATTGCTTGAAAAAAATTTGAGCCTTCGAAAAAAAAAAAAATGCAACCATTAGCATAGAAGGGTTATTATTGAAATTTTATAAAATTTTGTAAAAAAATAAATTTACTTTAAAAAATTAATTATTAATAAAATAATACATGAGAATATTTTGTAAATGCCGAGAGTGAGAATTGAAAAAGAAAAATATTTTTACGAATCAACTTTTAATGGAAAAAATTCCCTAAGGTTTTGTTTGGTGCACTTATTGTATAGAGGAAATAAAGGGGAATTAAATAAGGAAATTTTAGTTGGATCTCTTATTTGCACAAGGGAGAAATTCAAATTCATTCGCAAGACGAATAGGATTATAAAGTATGAATTTACCTTTTCAACCTCATTGTAAAGAAACTTTCCTTTTATATTCAAGTCTTGAAGACTCGCATCTAAGAATATTAGTAATTCATTGGGCTACATCTATGGTATAAGAACCAGTAGATTAAAAGCACCATAACAAAATCCATCTTTATCTAATTATGAAGGAAAATAACAACAATGTAATAACAACTTCAAGGAGGAAGTTTATTCTTACATTGTAACTAATTGGGCTACATTAGTTTGTTGCTTCATTAGTCCACGAAAAGATCAAAAATCTTGCATAGACAATGAAAACCATAATTACCTACGATTTATTTCCATAAGGAATAAGTAGTTTTGGTTTCCACATAGTAGTTGTTAAGAATAAATCCCACATTGAAAAATACACCAAAAATATATGAGTATGTGATGATTTGGATTTGACTACCTAATTGGTTAAATTTAACATTTTAGTAATGGTTAATCCAAATTTATTAAACCTAATTCATTTGTAGCTTAACCTACTCCCATTCAAATCACTTCTACCATTTCAATTCAATTTCTATCATAGTATCAGAGCAAGTCTGGCCTAGTTTAATTTCATTCACCTGGTGTCTATCTGGATGTCCAGTCCCAGCAGCCCCGAGCTTAGTGTTGCCGCTACATTCAAATTTCAATTTTAGGGAGAGGAATTCAATTTCAAGTGGTCAACTAGGCGTTAAAGTCAAATCCTAATTGTCACTCGAGGGGGAGTGTTAAGAATAAATCCTACATCGAAGTGTTAAGAATAAATCCCACATCGAAAAATACACTAAAAATATATGGGTATATAATGATTTGGATTTGACTATCTAATTAGTTAGGTCTAACCTTTTAACAATGATTAACCCAAATTTATTAAATCCAATTCATTTATGGCTTAATCTACTCCCATTCAAATCACCTCTACCCTTTCAATTCAATTTCTATCAGTAGTAGTATGTTTGTAACTATGCAAACTATCATGTCAGCAACATAACACTCCTTCAATGAGATTTTATAGACCTTCACAATACTAATACAAAGAGAAGACCAATAAAATTTGGAGCAAAATATTTACATTTCATGAAAGTTAATAGAAGTGTTCATAAGATATTTAAAATAATTACATATCATGAAAGTTCAACCATTTACAATGGTTGATCCATCCAAAAAGCACTTGCCATACACCCACAATTTTCAATGGTATTATATTGCAAAAAGAACTTGCTGTACTACTTTAAATGGCTATCATTCTAAGAAGACTTGCTATGCAAAAAGACCATGGAGTGTCCTATAACCTACATAAAAAGTGCCTACTATCCAAGAAAAATAATAATAAAAAAAAAGAAGCAGCCCACATCACTTGTAATCCAAGTCCATTCGAAAACTATGCACATTTTCGCATCATATGCAGCAAGTAATCCTTGCATTCCTTAGATGGGCATCTAAAGAAATTTCTCACCATAATTAGATTTGCAATAAGGAAGTCATATGTTGCATAGTGAAGATGCATATCAAGCTCAAGCATATGTAATTCCTCGTACACTTTAGTCTCTGAATAAACAAGTTATATGTCATTTGCACAATCTCATTTCTTTTTTCAGTAATGACATTTCTTTCCTAAGCACAACTACAACATTATTGATTACTTCCTTAATCCCACTAATCTCTTTTGCAACAACACTCTTTCTTTTCTTAGTTTTTGGTGAATATCACAGAACTAGGTTTAGAATTACATTGAGAATGAATTTTAGTTGCAATTGTTGCTTGACTTCCATTGCCATTAGCATTAGTATTATCTAAATTTTCCCAAAAAATTCCATTTTTGAAAATAGAAGCTAGTCAACATTCTATGTTGTATTAGTGTTTATATCGTATTCAACCACATCCATATTATTTCTCATTTGTGCCCAATGACAAGATTTTTCTTTTACTGTTTCAACTGCATCACCAGTAGTTCTATCATTTGCATATAACACTAAGAACTTGTTGTAATGGCAAATTTCAGTATTCATCCATTTCTTAGCACTTAATTTTGCCTATGCTGCATGAAATAAAGAAAAAGAAAAATAACAAAACCAAATAACTATTAAACGTATTTCTTTTAAATAATCTAAGTGAAAGTATATAGGATTTAGGATATTGCCTTGATCAATGCATCCCAAACTTCTAGTTTAGCATCAAACTTCTTTGTAATAGGACTCTAAGCAAAAACACTTGTGTGCTTAAAAAGATCACAACATTCATTAAATTGCTCTTAAGTGATTTAATGTGATTAATGACTTTATCTTTGTCAATTTGTTCAATGGCAATTTTTCACAGAGCTCTTTAGCAATTTCATCAAGTCCTTTTGCAGTGAAAGTCCTATCAAACTCTATCTCCTATTCTTTGTTGGTATATGTGAGTATTAATGAGAACTTCATCCATAAATTATGTCCACCTTAGCATATCTCTCTTTTTCTTTCCATTTTTCTTTTCATTGTTAATGTCAACATTATTTCCACTATCTTCTCTTGGCATTTCCTAATGCATGAAAGCTTACTAATAACATTTAACGGATGATAAATAAAGGAACATTAATGTCAGGTTAGTTAAAGGAGCGAGTGAGACAGAGATTTGCCAAAAAGTTATGAGCAATACACAATTGATATAAGAGCAACAAATTATAAGTAGAAAATAAGAGAAAAACAAAGGGTACTATGTCTTTCAAAGTTCAAACATTATGCATAACATCATGAAATTAACAAGAAAATCCAAAAATACTTTAATAGGATTTCAAGCTTCAAAAAGTAAATTTAGTTATATTGTATACATTCCAATCAAACTTGATTTGAAACATAATCATGCCACATTGCAACTGCAATGCTATCTCTCAAAGTAGCACCTAGTCTTGCATCCTTATTATCGTTATCTCTAAATTGATATTGATCATTTATTCCTCTTTATTTGAAATCTCTAAATCTACTTCAACAATGAGACGTTCATCAAGATCTACACCCATCAAAAAATTATGAAGGATGTAACATGTCAGAACAATCTCACATTGGATGCCAAATGAATGTGTCTTTTCATTTGCACTTTTAATAATTGAAAATCGTTCCTTTAAAACTCCAAATGCCCTTTCATGGCATTACATAAAGAAGCATATTGCAAGTTAAATAATTTCAAAGCATTTTAAGGACCACATGTCAAGTATTCTTTCAAGTGATAGCATGTGCTCCTATAGGGTGCAATAACACCACTTCTAAGCATGATTCCGTATGAATAAGATAATACTTGCCTAACAAGTGACAAATTAGTTAATCCTTTGGTTCCATTCCAATGACTATTATTCCGTTGACTATTATTCCAATGACTATTATTCCTATGACTAGTGACATAAATTGAAAGTATCAATTTTACCTCAGGGAATTTTTAAATTATCTTCCCTTGTTAATGCATTTTTATTATTTTTAAAAAGTTGAACCTTTCCATCCAGGCAAAACGTATGTAAACCTTAAATCAAAAGAACACATAGCTAGAATATTTTGTTTTATGCATTCCTTCCTACCATGAAATCTTGATGCATCTGTATTTGATAATTTCATGCTAATATGCATTCCATCTAATGTACCTACACAATCTTAATATAATTGACATTAATAATAATAAGAGTTTATACTTATCTATACTTTTACAATAATGTTATACATTTGTACTAACCTTAAAGTATGGAAAATATCTAATATTATTGATAACTTCCAAAGGAATTTTAGAATAATCAAGCTATTTAACATATTCTTCTTCAAGTGCTATGAATGCTTGTAACCTGAGTGAAACTGTCTACTTATTATCTCATTAGAACGACGAGAAAAGGTTGACATCGTATGAATCATTATTTTTATGCTATAATGATAAGAAATATGACAACTTATTCTTCAATTGAATCATTTATAGTGTCTCGAAAAAGACCTTGACTTTTAAATTTATCATAAAGTTATTGAAGGGAATATGTTCCTATACGAATAAGATTGTGACAATTAACATCATAATTTCTTAGATTATGTTTCTTAAGTTAAGTACGCATCTAATGTTATTTCTTGAGATGGGTTGATAGATAGTAAGGTTACTTCTACACCTCTTAAGCCTAATGTTCGTCTCACTCCAACATACAGTACTGTTCTTTCTAATACAAACAATTGTTTGGCAGTGTGGTTTACTTTATTATCACTTATCCTGACATTGCCTATGCAATTCACATAATTAGTCATTTTATGTCTGCCCCTCTCTCTACTCATTATGTAAATGTTCTTCACGTCCTTCATTATGTCAAAGGGACTATCTTTAATGGTTTACATTTTTCAACTAATTCTTCTATATAGTTATGTGCTTATTCAGATGTTGATTGGGCTACTAATCTAATTGATAGATGCTCCGTTGGATTTTGTTTTCTTCTAGTGATTCTTAGATTTCTTAGCAGAGCAAGAAACAAAACAGTAGTTTCTTGTTCTAGTATTGAAATGGAGTATAGAGCTATTATTGATAATGCTAGCGAGCGTCTTTGGCTTAAATGGCTATTAGCAAATATGGGTGTTATTCATAGTAGTTCCATTACTCTTTACTATGATAACCAAAGTGCAATTAAAATTGCAAACAATGATATCTTTCATGAGCGCACTAAGCATATTGAAATTAATTGTCATTTATTCGACCATATGTTCGACTAGGTACTACTAATGAGCTTCTTTGGCTTAAATGGCTATTAGCAAATATGGGTGTTGTTCATAGTAGTTCCATTACTCTTTACTGTGACAACCAAAGTGCAATTAAAATTATACAAAATGATTCCTCTCATGAGCGTACAAAACATATTGAAATTGATTGTCATTTCATTCGACAAGGTATTATGACACTTCAATTTGTTCCTTCCATTAATCAAGTTGCTGACTTTTTCACTAAAACCCATCCTCCTAGTTGATTTTGGAAACTCGTATGCAAAATCAAAATTGTTGTGAGGTGACCCTTTTGAGTTTGAGGAGGGGTGTTAATGTGTGTGTGTGTGTATCCCTAATTAGTCTACTTATTTAGGATCTCCCAATCTTCTTATTCTAATTGTTATTATGTATATATATCAGTTAATTCTTGTAGTAGAACACAATATTATATCTAGAAATACTATTCTCTCAATTCCTTTTTTTTTTTTAATATTTTTGTAATATTTGTAACTAAATGCTTTTCTCCTTATGTCTCAGTGCTAGTCTTTAACAATAATATGAAGAAAGAAAGTGGCAATAACAGCTTCTAAGAGAGAGACACAGAGATGGTTCCTAGAGCACTCCAGGTTCAAAGAAGTTACATTTCATGGTTGATATTTAGTTTTAGGCGGAACCCTTTTATTAAAGGAGTGGTCTTATCATAGAAAGAGGATTCTAGCACTTTGTTTAGATGGGGTGTAGGGAAGGGTAATTAATGGAAGGGTAGGGATGGGAATGGAAGGAGAGAGAAAAGGAAGTGTATATAGTAATCTTACCCTTATTTGGGAGAGGAATGAGAGAGGAGGAGTAATTAATGGAATGATACATTTTAAAATTATAAAAATAACCTTATAATTTGTATATTTTAAACAAAAAGAATAATATTATTTTATACATTCAACATGTCCAAAATTTTACTAATATTCATTCACACTTATATAATTTAAATAATTCATATATTACTTATTTTTTGTATAAGTTATTTTTTTTTGTATAAGCATAAAATATGAACAAATTTAATACCAAAATAATCTTATAACTTAAAAATAATATAAAATAAATACAGATACTTAAAAAAAATAGTAATATTGTTCTATAAATTCAACATGTCAAAACATTTATATGCATGTACTTATATATATTCTAAATAATTCATATATTTATATATTGCTAATATTTTTCTATAAGAATAAAAAAAATTATCATATTTAACAATACTAATATGACAACGTAAAATATAAAATATAAGTGCATATATATTTTATAACCACAAATTTAATTTGTAACACTAACTTTACTAGTCATATAGCTTAGGATCCATGCTATAAAAGCCATTAGCATAGCTTAGGATCCAAGTCAATAAATATTATATGGACTACAAAATTAAGATATTAGTTCAAAGCTTATTAGGTCTTAATACATATCTACATATAATAACTCTAATAAATTGAAACTAAACTAATTATTTGGTGCATTAGCTCTTTTTATCATTTGGAATAACAAATTTTTATGATATTCCCCAGGACATCCAAGAAAAGCCCTCAGCATCTTAGGCCTTTGAATAAGATAAAGATAGCATACATACCAATTTTGTTCATCAACATTTAATTCAACCAATAAATTCCACACTTCATTCTCTGGGATCGAAAGTGTGCTCTCTTTAACCAATTCAAATGTTGAATTTGCAATAGCTTGAGCAACATTATCAAGTCCCTCTTTCAAAGCTAAAACTTTTTCATCAATTTTTTATTTCCTACTTTTGAGCTTTGAAGATGCTTCAGCATGAGAGTTAGCTTGTGATCTTAAAGTTGGCTCATTATCATGAGTTGGAGCATTTTGAGCATTCTTCTCAACTGCATCAATATTTTCCAAAGAGACACCATGTTGGGATACCATAAAATCAATGCCGTCAATAGTATCACTAGAAGCATCTATATTATTTTCTTCAATCATACTAGCCCTTTGGCTCCTCATTTCTACTGCGGTTTTAGTTTGTTGGCTAGCAGCTCTATCTTTTGCAAAAAGTTGACATTGTTTGTCAAAATTTCACATTTGTTTCTTTTGCCATTCAGTAGCTTCAGGCTTCACGTTTAAATTATTTTAAAAAAATAACAATATAAATATATAAATAAGCACATTATTAAGCATATTATTTAATGAAAACAATGGCAAAACCTATAAATTTAATATGTACCTCAATTAATTATTGCCAAACTTCAGGTTTTACAGTGATCATTTTAGTAATAAAATCCCAACCAAAACTGCTTATGCCATTTTTGAATAAGTCATAACACGGAAACCAACTCTTTTTAATATGTTTCATGCATTTTTTAATTTTTTCCTTATCAATTGGCTTGTCAGGAAATTTTTCCCTCAATTCCTTCAAGATGTTTTCAAATGCATGTGAAGTAAACGTTCCATTTACTCTATTGCTCAAAATATCTTGATGCAAATATGCATCCACAAAAGCATCATCCATAGGTTTAGATCAAACAAGAAGACTATTACCCTTACTTGCATTTGCATGTTCAATGCCCAAATTCTTTCTTTTTTAAGGCATCCTTTAGTAGAAAAAAAAGACATTAATTTATAATCTATATAATAATCTATGTAAATATAAAATGAAATCCACAATTCAATAAGTAAATTTGTCATTATGAAGTACAAACATGAAAGTACCATAAAAAATAAAAAAAAAGAAAGAACATATCACATAGTATAATCATACCACATATATGCAACTATAGAATCTCTAACAAATTCTCTTATAGATATCTCCTCATTATCATCTCTATTATTATGATGCTTTGATTATGAAGCATTAATGTTTGAAAGTTCAGTGTCAATTTTAGCAAGTACGTTCTCATCTGGATCCACACTCATCAAGTAGTTATGCAAAATACAACAAACTAAAATAATTTCTTTTTGAGTTTCAACACCATAACTAGGTGCTGTCGAACTTGCAATAATAGGAAATCACTTCTTAAGTACACCAAAAGCACATTCAATTGCATTTCTCAAAGAAGAATGTCGAAGATTAAATAAATCATGTGTATTTCATGATGGATTTCATGAATTTTCTTTCAAGTGATAATGTTCTCCTCTATAAGGTCTAATAAGACCATTTCTCAACATGAATCCAGCACCAACGAGATTTTATTTTCCTAAAACAAGTTACATTTATCAATAAATCATTATAACATATGGTATTTTTTTAATTTGATTAAAAATTTATAAGTACCTTTTGGAATTTTAAGAGGGTATTCTCTCATTAATGCATTTTTCAATATTCTAGAGTCAAATGCTGTCCCTTCCTACCCAGGTAAGACATAAGTGAATTTCAAATCAAATGTACATGCAGTCAAGATATTTTGTGTTGGATAAACTTTTCTACCACGATACTTAGGCGCTTCAGCAAGAGAAACTTTTACACAAATATGTGTTCCATCAATAACTCCAATACAATCCTAACATTATACTTATTATTTAGTATATGATAATCGTATATGTGTATATACATCTAAATTTCAAAGCTAAAATAAAAAAATTTTGTTACCTTAAAATATGGATAAAACCGATGATTGTTGAATATTTCTAGGGGAACTTGAGACCCATCGCGTTATTTGAGAAATTTGTCCTCCAACTCCATTATAACTTTTAAAACATTATGAATATGACCACTAATTGTCTCTTTAGACCGATAAAAGAAAAAACCAAGTTCACGATTACTGACATTATGTCCTAATAAGTAAAGCATTTTTGCCATTTGTTCTTCTACACTTACATATAATGTTGGTCGAAGACCACCTTCTTTAACTAAAAGATCACATAATTCTATAAAGCTTCAGGACCTATTCTTAAAATATTACGACCTTGATCAATAGTCATAATCTTTTTCAATAATTCTGACCACACATTTTCTCCTTCTACTCTTAAAATACGATTAACATTATTTCTAAGTTCACGCCTTCGCATTCCAAACCAATACATAATGATGCAAATAACTTTTACTATTGATAAGTGATGTGTGCGTTGCAATTTAAAGAAAGCATTTTCTTCAATATTTACGCCACCCATCTATAATTAAATCACCATAAAATAAAAACAAACAATGAGTATATAACATCTCATAAACACAAGAACAAGTAAATTTAGAAACTTATAACTTTCTTTCAACCCCATGTTCAATTAAATTCATGATTAATATTAAACAAAATAAAATTAGTATTCTAAACGAGATATAATTAATTAAGATTTTATAGATTTTCTTAACTTATTAAAATTAAATATATGATAAATAAATTCTAAATAATTTATTATTTATTTATTCAATAATAAATAAATAAATTAACATTTTAATCAATATGTAAATAATAATAAAAAAATCAGTAACTAAACACAATGTCTTTAATTAATTACTAAAATTTCTTAACTTACAAAAATTAATTATAAGATAAAAATATTTTAAATAATTTTTTTGTTTATTCTATAATAAATAAATAATTAATATTTTAATCAATTATTTAAGGGGATATATGAAGGCAACAATGAATTCCACACAATAAAGCTAATATTCTCACTATAATTTTCTTAATTTACTAAAATTAATTATAAGATAAAAAGATTCTAAAAATATAATTCATATTTTTATACCATAATGAATAAATAAGTGTTGCTCAATCAATTTGTAAAATGAAAAATAATAATAAAAAAAATTCCAATAACTAATAATCTAAAGAGAAATGGCAATGAGAAAAAAAAATAATGATATAAATTTAAAAATAAAATAAAATAAAATAAAATAAAATAAAATAAAATAAAATAAAATAAAATAAAATAAAATAAAAAGAAAACCAAGAGCACTAACCTGAAAAAGAGCAAAGAGTGAATTGGTAGGTTACAAAAACTGGCATGGAAAGGCAATGTTGAGAAAACTAAAACTAAAACTTATTATGGTTGTGAGGCCTTGCCTGAGTACCGATCTGATCCGCTAAAGAGAATCAAAATGCTCATTTGGGAAAGAACTTATGAGGAAGCCCTCGAACTTATTTTGAAAATCGTTTTAGAGTCGCCACCTTAATTTATTTTTATTTGGGAAAATATAAGAAAAAAACCTATTTGATTCCCATCATTATCCAAAAGAAAAAAAATATCACTAGCCGCGAAATCAAAGAGGATTCGGGAACTAGGTTTTTAGTTTAACAAAACATGTTTGACCAAGTAATATAAAAGTTAACGTAAAATATATTTCATGAACAATTTAAGATGCATGGACAATTTATAATATGTATGACCATTGATTCCAATAATAAATACAAGCAATAGTCCAAAATAAAATTAACATTACAAATAAAATCCCAAACATAGGGGATACCTCCTCTAACTCTTATGGGTTCTAGGGAAGTCACACATTCTCCAAACTAATCCTAATAATAAAGCAAAGAAACAAACAAAAGTAAGTGAAGAAGGTGATAGGGGGATAGTTGATTAATTTTAATTGGATTCAATTCCTGGACCAAGCATGCCTATGTATCCCTTTGAATAAGAATCAGAACCCACACAGTTCTTCCTTCTTGCGAAGAGGTTAGTTTAGCCTAGCCACTTTATCATGTTTTGATTAATTGATTAAAAGAGGGATGAGCTAATTAATTAATTTAATTGATTACCGAGTTGATTAATTAGCAATCTAGATGAATCAATTTAATTAACTAACTAAAAGAGAAAATAACCAAATAAAAAGGAAAAGAAGATTACCTTGCACTTTCGCGGCTTGGGGACGTAGGGCGGATGGAACGGATGATCGAATCGCAGTTCCACCTTCTCCACGCAAGAGACACGAGCCTTGGACCACCAGAATGCAACTTCACCTTCTCCACATGACGGACATGAGCCTTGGGCAATGAGCTTGCCTCGAACAGAAGGGTGAAAAGCCTTAAACTAGTCGAGTAGGAATCAAAGAGAAATCACCCAACATGCTTTGCAAAGCAAGGAGCAAAAGTAAGGCAATTTACTTGAGGTTAATGCTTTTTAAGCCTCCAAGTCTGTGTGTCTTAAGAGTAGAGAGACCACCTCTATATATAGGGAAAGGAATGAAGCATAGAGGCTAGAATTTCCAATATAGGAGTAGGAGCATTTCGCCGATGCTGCATAAGCCTCTGCGGCAATGCCGTAGAGCTCTGCAACAACTTGCTCTGATTTGCCCGTTTTGCCCGTCTTTTTCGGTTCTCGCTCGTTTCTCATCTGTTTTCCATGATTTTAATTGCATTGCACCTGTTACTGAGTCCCGGATGATTTGATGATGATTTAAGAGTCTTCATTGATTCATTTCCTGGCTGAATGGTCTATAATTCTGAGAGGTATAGAATTAAGGATTTACAATGGTAGGTAATAATTAATTATAGGAACATAAATATAATTAAAACTTATCTACCCTTCTCTACTCCCCAAATTAGGGTATAGTAAAATTTGAGTGTTGAAGGATAGGGGAGGGTAAGCCTTACCCTCCCTTTCCATTACTTACATCCCCCTCTCCTTCCTTATACCCTATCCAAACAAGGGGTAGGTATCCATATTCTAACCCTCCCAACTAGCAATTCCCAAGTATCATATTCTCATTGTGTCTATTGTCTTAGTTTCTATTTTTACCAATAATTTTCTTGGATTTTCTTTTTTCATTTTCTCAATTCTACATTTAAGATTAGTTCTAATGATTGAATGCTATGGGTTTTGCTTGTGTTTGTTTAATATTAGGGTTCGTAAAATGATGGGTTTAGGAAGCAAACTTAAACAATAATAGAGAGTTATTGGCTAGAAAGTAAAAGAAAATTAGTTTAAAAAATAATAGTTTAAGCGCATAATTGGTAATTTTTTATTGAATAACAAAATTGAATTAAAAAGGCATTACAATAGTATTTTATAAACTTGCATCACAATGCTAAATATTTATAGACTCAAAACACACTAATAAGGAATAAATTTTTCCTTACCTAGAGTAATGAGCTCGTAATTGAATTTATTTAAATGTACCTATTAAAAGGTTGGAATTACTTTATGATTTGGCCACTAAGCTTGAGTTCTTGAATTTAAAATTTCTCGTCTTCTTATTCTTGGTCATTCTTCCCTTATTGGAAAAAACTTAACCTCAAGTTTTGAAATTCTTGTCCCTTAGTAACAAAAATGATTTGTTTAATCACCATTTTACCTCTTTGGTTGCTAGCAACAATATGAAAATTTGAAAGCATCATTTCGACTTGTATATGAATTGAATAGGAATGACAATGTCCGTCTTTTGATGTCTAGAGGCAAATATAATCCAACTTCTTTGGTATCTTTAGCGATAAAGTTTAACTCTCTTGTCCCTTATTTATTATCATATTGTTTTACTTCAACATGTTCTACTTTTTCTCCAATCATACCTTTGCCTACATATTCTTTTCTTTCAAATTTCATTTCTGCTCTTCCAAACAATGCATGTGCACTACTCATAGCAATATTATCTTGCTAAATTGAGTCTCTAAAAATGCTCACTTTCTTTTTCGGGTTCTTAATGTTCAACCAAACTTTGATGTTTTAATTTTTGGGGCATTAATTTCACTAACAGTCCCTTAATTATTGATTAATGCACATTATAATCCTCAAACTTAAATTTGTTATTTAAAAATTATTAAACTTATTCTAACAATCACTTAAAAAACCCTTCCATCCAATTTGCATCAAAATTATCAATGGCAAGCTTATATGATTGCTACTCACCATTTTCAAAGTGCACATGAACCCTATATAAGCCAACCCAACCTCCGATTCTCTCTCCACCACCCCTCTTTTTTCTTTCTTTTATTTAACCCCATCTAGCAAAAATACAGTATAGATACTGATTCATAACCAATTATGATCCAAGTTAAAAAATGTCTCTCTCTCTCTCTCTAGATTCATTAGCCCTCACAAACTCTAAGTTTTAGACACCATACATACAATAATATTTTTGTATATGCTTCACTCTACTAGATAAAAAATAAGAGGATTATAAAAATAATCCACAAATTAAGAGAAAGCATATAATAATGGTAGCCAAAAAAGTGAGGGTAGCTATGGGTTTGCAAAAGTTGTTAGAGAATTCCAAAACTAAAATGCTGCCAAAGTTACTGTTTCCTTCTCCCAGCTTTGGAAAATCTTTTTCTTAATGAGTTGTATTTTTATTCTTCTTGCATGTTCTTTGTTTTAATTATTTTGCCTCTTTTTCCAAGATTCAATTTTTCTTTCTTATGATGTTTAAGATTGAGTTTTTGGCCTTTGGCATTTTGTTAACAAATCTATATTTTATTTTCTTTGTGCTAATTATCTCTCACTGTTACCTAAATCTTCAGTGTTTGTTTTATTTATTTGGTTGTAGTTTAAGTTGCTTCTAGATGAAATTTAGGGCTAATAACTTCAACAATCATCCAAAGTAATCATACTGTTGGCCCTATTATTATTATAGTTTCCTTGCTCTATATTTAATCAAGAGAAAGGTTGCCATTGCCAACATTTTTTCTCTCTCTAAAATTGATTACAATGTCACACTTTTTTTTTTTTTTTCAGGATTGTAATAAAGGTTGGCATTTAAATAACTAGTGCTTGCATTTACTATATTTTATGTTAGGTAAGCTCTCAATATTTAAGTTCTTGGACAACTAAATTTGTAGTATATATGTTTTTATGATCCCTCTTTATGATGCTTAATTTTTATTATCTTTTTGTTTATACTTAGATTGTATGATTGCAGCAGTGAGACAAAATATGTTTGAATTCAGTTGCTTGTGACTCTTAACTCTTGATTGTTGTGGAGCATATGATGTGATTAGTAATCATGGTTTTAACTTTTTACTAAAGCTATAATTTTGGGGCTTTCTATAATGTTGATATAATGTCCTAGGAAACTATATATATGATTAGACATATATTGTTGCTCCATTCTTTGTTAAGAATTGTTTTAGTTTGAAACTCATATATGTAACAGAGAAATGTCTACTTTTATAATGAACTCTTTAACTTAGTTTTGATTCTAAATGGTGTTTAAGAAGAGAAATTTAGTAATGATCTTGAGATT